>LNAC01001035.1:335941-372345 GCA_002007465.1 Ailurus styani | reverse complement strand
AAAATGAATAAAACAAAATCCTATATCTATATTATCTTTTTCTGTTTCTATATCTATGTCTATGACTCTCTCTATATCTATCTCTATCTCTATCTATCTATCTATTTATCTATATCTATTAGATTGGTGAATTGAACAGACCCTATAAGTATCCATAAAATAAGGTTAAAAACAATGAAGGGATAAAATATGATTATAACAACGAAATTTTAAAAAAGAATAGAAAGTGTCTATACGATATAAGAGTTAAGAACGTTAAAATAGGAAAAGGGAAAAATTTTAAAAGAAAAAGTAAGAAAAAAATTCAAAGAAAAAAATTCAAAGAAAAAAATTCAATGAATTTAACTTTGAACGACTGAAGAATCATGGGGGAAAAGCCATGAATTCTCTCCGTCGCTTTTCCATAGTTCTGGAGTTCCACAATGCTCAGCAATCTTGAACTTGACTTTGGATGGTTTTTTTTTCCTTGGTCCTCTGGGGGAGGGGCCTGTTGCTGTGATTCTCAAGTGTCTCTGCCCGAGGCGGATTCCCAGAGTCCTCCCCAGGGGCCAGGCTATGTAATCAGCTCGGGTTCACTCTCGGGAGCTTTTGTTCCCTGAACGCTTTCCGTACCTTGTTGGAGGACAGGACTGAAAATGGTGGCTCCCAGTCTCTGACCCGGAGGAGCCGAGAGCCTGGGGCCTCAGTCCTCAGCACACCTCAGAGAAAAGCAGTCCCTCCCGTCTCCTGGTCTCTGGCCACTCTCCGAGCTCACCCGGCCTGTGACCAAGTGTCTCTATCTCTGGCACGGCCCCATTTAGAATCACTGAACCCAGCAGATTCCTGCAGCTGCTCCCGTGCTGCTCCTCCCGGAGGAGGAAGAAGGGGGTCTCTCCGGGTCTGCTGCCTGTGGGGTCCCTGCTCACAGATCAGTGGCCCGGCTATGCTTCAGATCACAGCCCAGGTAACACTGAGCTGAGAGACACCTCCGCTCAGCTCCATCTCTCCCGCCGGCTTCTCTCTGAGACCTGGGAGCTCGGTTGCACTCAGACATCCCTGGTCTTTTTGTGTCCCTGTGGGTCCTGAGACCACACTGTCCCTGCAGGGGTTTCATGTCCCACTTGGTCTCTGGGGCGACGTCCCTCAGTGGAGCCTACTTCTAGCAGTTCGGAGTCTGTGCTCCACTGCTCGCTCCCTTGCTGGGAGCCGACCCCTCCCCCCAGGGTCTATCTTCCCGTCGCGTCTGATTCACTTCTCCGCACGTCCTACCTTCCAGAACGTGGTCAATTTTCTGTTCCTAGAATTGCTGCTCTTCTTCTCTTCAATCTCAGGTAGAATTTGTAGGTGTTCAGAATAGTTTGATAGCTATCTGGGTGAATTTCTGGGACCTGATGATAATCGGTCTCCTACTCCTCCGCCATCTTGCTGCTCCCATTATTGACATTTTTGATCCTTCTCACTCATTCATTCATTCTTCTCTTTAAAAAATGACTAAAAAATAGGAATTCACAACAAAAGAAAGAACCAGAGGTAATACTCTCTGCCACAGATCTAATCATATGAATATAAGTAAAATCCTGGAATTTTACTTGGATATAAATTCCTGGATATAAATTTGCATATAAATTGGATATAAATTTACCTGGAATACAGGATAACAATTATAAAGTTACTAGTTGGACTTGAAAATAGCATAAAAGGCACTAGAGAATCTCTTAGTGTATAAGTGAGATCTAATCAGACCAAAATTTAAAATGTTCCATCTGAGATGCAGTCTAAATATGACGCCCTAACAGTTAGGGTAAATGAGGTAGAAGAGAGAATCAGTGACATAGAAGACAAAGTGATGGAAATGAAAGAAGCTGAAGCAAACAGAGAAAAACAACTAACAGGCCATGAGGAGAGACTTCAAGAAGTCAGTGATGCTGTAAAACATACCAACATCAGAATTATTGGGGTACCAGAGGGTGAAGAGAGAGAGAGAGTGGGCCAGAAGGTGTATTTGAGTGAATGATAGCTGAGAACTTCTCTAATCTGGGGTAGGAATCAGGCATTCATGTCTAACACATAGAGAGGACCCCTCCCAAAATAAATATAAATAGATCAGCACCCAGACATAAAGTAGTGATGTTAGCAAATTCCAGAGATAAGGAGAAAATCCTGAAAGCAGCTAGAGATGAGAGGTCCCTAACCTACAGAAGTACAAAAAATAGATTGACATGAGACTGATCCACTGAGACCTGACAGGCCAAAATAGGCTGGCATCACATATTCAGTGTGCTAAATGAGAAAAGCATACACCCAAGAATACTTTATCCAACAAGGATATCATTCATAATGGAAGGAGAGATAAAGAACTTCCAGGACAAATAGAAACTGAAAAAATATGTGACGACTAAACCAATCCTGCAAGGAATATTAAGAGGGATCCTGTAAGCAAAAAGAGAGCCCAGAAGTATCATAGACCAGAAAGAAACAGAGACAATCTACAGAAACTGGGGTGATACAAGTAAAATAATGGCACTAATTTCATACCGCTCAATAGTTCCTCTGAATATGAACATGATAAATGCTCCAATCAAAAGACACAAGGTATCAGACTGGATAAAATAGCAATACCCATCCATATGCTATCTACATGAGACTCACTTTAGACCTAAGGACACCTTCAGACCAAAAGGGAGGGGGTGGAGAACAATTTATTGTGTTAATAGGCCTCAAAAGAAAGCTGGGGGTAGCAATCCTCATATCAGACAAATCAGATTTTAAACCAAAGACTATAGTAAAAGATGAAGAGGGACACTACACCATTCTTAAAGAATCTACCCAACAAGAAGATCTACCAACTATAAATATTTATGCTCTTAATTTGGGAGCAGGCAATTATATCAACCAATAAGTAACCAAATTAAAGAAATACTTGGATAATAATACAATAATAGTAGGGAACTTCAACACCTCACTCACAGCAATGGACAGATCACCTAAGCAAAAGATCGGCAAGGAAACAAGGGCTTTGAATAAGACATTGGACCAGATGGACTTCACAGACATATACAGAGCATTCCATCCTAAAGCAACAGAACACATATTCTTCTCGAGTGCACATGGAACATTCTTCAGAATAGATAACATATATTGGGTTTTAAATCAGGTCTCACCCAATGCCATGAGATTCAGATTATCCCCTCCATATTTTCAGACCACAATGCTTTGAAAGTTGAACTCGATCATACAAGGAAATTTGGAAAGAATTCAAAGACTTGGAGGTTAAAGAGCACCCTACTAAAGAATGAATGGGTCAACCATGAAATTAAGGAAGAATTTTTAAAAATCATGGATACTAATGATAATGAAAACACAAACATTCACAAACTTTGGGATACAGAAGAGGCAGTCCTAAGAGGGAAATACATCACAATACAATCCTCTCTCAAAAAAAAATTAGAAAAATTACAAATGCACAAGCTAATCCTACAACTAAAGGACCTGGAGAAACAATAGCAAATAAAGCCTAAACCATGCAGGAGATGAGAAATAAAAAGTTTAGACAAGAAATCAATGAAATGGAAACCAAAAGAACAGTAGAACAGATCAATGAAACTAGAAGCTGGTTCCTTGAAAGAATTAATAAGATTGATAAACCACTAGCCAGACTTATCCAAAAGAAAAGAGAAAGAACCCAAATTAATAAAATTATGAATGAAAGAGGAGCAATCACGACAAACTCCATGGAAATACAAATAACTTTAAGAACATATTATGAACAATTATATACCAACAAATTAGGCAATTTGGAAGAGATGAATATATTCCTGGAAACTTAAAACTATCAAAACTGAAACAGGAAGAAATAGAATATCTGATCAGATCCATAACCAGCAAGGAAATTGGAGCTGTAATCAAAAACGTCCCAAAAAACAAGAGTCCAGGGCCAGACAGCTTCCCAGGGGGAATTCTACCAAGCATTTAAAGGAGAAATAATACTTATTCCACTGAAGCTGCTTCAAAAAATAGAAGTGGAAGGAAAACTTCCAAACTCATTCTATGAGGCCAGCATTAGCTTGATCCCAAAACCAAAGACCCCATCAAAAAGGAGAATTACAGACCAATATCCTTAATGAACATGGATACCAAAATATTCAACAAGATCCTCACCAATAGGACCCAACAATACATGTAAATGATTATTCACCACAACCAAGTGGGATTTAATCTTGGACCACAAGGGTGGTTCAACATTCTCAAATCAGTCAACATGATACATCACATTAATAAAAGAAGGGACAAGAATCATATGATCCTCTCAAATGATGCAGAAAAACTATTCGACAAAATACAGAATTCTTTCTTGTTTAAAAAGTCTCCATGGTTTGGGGATAGAAACTACATACCTCAATATCACAAAAGCTATCTAGGAAAAGTCCACAGCGAGTATCATTCTCAATGGGGAAAACAGAGCTTTTAACCTAAAGTCAGGAACATGACAGGGATGCCCATTCTCACCACTGTGGTTCAGCGTAGTACAAAAGACCTAGCCTCAGCAATCAGACAACAACAATAACAAAATAAAGAAAAGACATTTATACTGGCAACGAAGTAGTCAAACTCTCCCTATTCACAGATGACACGACACTTTATTTGGAAAATCCAAAAGACCACCCCAAAATTGCTAGAATTCATACAACAATTTAACAATGTGGCAGGTTACATAATCAATGCACAGAAATCAGTTGCATTTCTGTATGCTAACAGTGAGACTAAAGAGAATTTAAGGAATTGATCCCATTTACAATTGTACCAAATCCATAAAATATGTAGGAATAAACCCAACCAAAGTGGTAAAGGATCTTACTCTCAAAACTACAGAACATTTATGAAAGAAACTGAAGAAGACACAAAGAGATGAAAAACATCTCATTCTCATGGATTAGAATTATAAATATTATGAAAATGTCTATGCTACCCAGAGCAGTCTACACATTCAAAGTAATCCCTATCAAAACACCATTGAAATTTTTCACAAACCTGGAAAAAACAGCCCTGAAATTTGTATGGAATCAGAAAAGACCCCAATAGCCAGATAAATGTTGAAAAGAAAACCAATGCCAGCGGCTTCACAATGCCAGACATCAAGCTATATTACAAATCTGTGATTATCAAGACAGCATGGTAGTGGCACAAAAACAAATGCATAGATCAGTGGAACAGGATGGAGAGCCCAGAAATGGACCCTCACCTCTATGGTCAACTAATCTTTGACAGAGCAGGAAAGAATATCCATTGGAAAAGAACAGTCTCTTCAATAAATGTGCTGGTGAAATTGGAGAGCCACATGCAGAAGAATGAAACTGAACCACTTTCTTACACCATAAACAAAAATAAATTCGAAGTGGATGTAAGACCTAAATGTGAGATGGAATACATCAAAATTCTAGAGGAGAATGCAGGTATCATCCTCTTTGGCCTCCAACGCAGCAAATTCTTGCTAAACACATCTCCAAAGGCAAAGGAAACAAAAGCAAAAATGAGCTACTTGGACTTCATCAGGATAAAAAAAAAGTTTGCACATCAAAGGAAACAGGGGATAAAACTAAAAGACTACCTATGGAATGGGAGGAGATATTTACAAATGATATATCAAATAACAGGCTAGTATTCAAAACCTATAAAGAACGTTTCAACCTCAACACCAAAAAAAAAGTCCAGTCAAAAAATGGGCAGAAGACATGAACAGACAATTCTACCAAAGAAAACATAAAAATGGGTAACAGACACATGAAAAAATGCTCAACATCACTTGGCATCAGGAAAATGCAACTCAGAACCACAATGAGATACCACCTCACACCAGTCAGAATGGCTAAAATGAAGAACTCAGGAAACAACAGATGATGGCGAGGAAGAAGAGAAAGGGGAACTTTCTTACACTGTTGGTGGGAATGTAAGCTGGGGAAGCCACTCTGGAAAACAGTATGGAAGTTCCTCAAAAAGTTAAAAATAGAACTGCCGTATGACCTGGCAATTGCACTACTACATATTTATCAAATGATGCAAGCATCATGATTGGAAGGGACACATATATCCCAATGTTTATAGCAACGATGTCTACAATAGCCAAAATAGAAAGAGCCCAGATGTCCATTGACAGATGAATAGCCAAAGAAGAGGTGCATGTCTATATGCAATGGGATATTATTCAGCCATCAAAAAGAATGAAATCTTGTAATTTGCAATGAAATGGATGGAACTAGAAGGTATTATGTTAAGGGAAATAAGGCAATCAAAGAAAGACAAATATCATATGATTTCAGTAATATGTTGAATTTAAGAAACAAAACAGATAAACAGGGGAAAGGATGGAAAAATAAAATAAGATGAAAAAGAAAAGGAGGCAAATCAGAGGAAACTCTTAACTTTAGAAAACAAATGGGGGGTGCCTGGGTGGCTCAGTGGGTTGAAGCCTCTGCTTTCGGCTCAGGTCATGATCTCAGCATCCTGGGATCGAGGCTCACATCGGGCTCTCTGCTTAGCAGGGAGCCTGCTTCCTCCTCTCCCTGTCTCTCTGCCTGCCTGTCTGCTTACTTGTAATCTCTCTCTGTGTGTCAAATAAAATAAATAAAATCTTTAAAAAAAAAACAAATGGGGGTTGCTGGTGGTGCAGGTTGGAGTTAAGGAAATTTCTTGATGTAAAAGTCATCTAAATTGAATATACATAAAAATTTAAAAATAATATAAATCAATAATAAAATATTTTAAAATATATCCATTAGATATTTTGTAGAGTGCCTATTAATTTGGGATTTTCTGATATTTTCCCCATGAATAGTGTAGAGCTTTTTGTATTTTTGGCAAGAATACCACAGAGATAGTGTGTCCTTCTCATTGCATAATATCAGGGGTTACATTTTGTTGACATGATTTATGATCGATCATTTAATGAGGTGGTTTCTCTGCTGGTAGGTTACTATTTTATTTTTCAATTTCTTACTTTTTTTCTGTGAAATCCAGGACCTAAGTAAAGTTGAAATTTAAAAAAAAAGTGAGAATAAACTCCACCTCCTGCAGGGAGGAAATTTAAGAAATTTTAAAACCTTTGCAGCAATTAGTGAATATCTTTGCATTCATTTTATTTATTTGTTTATTTATTTATTATTTATTTATTTTTAGAGAGGGGGAGAGGAAGAAAATGAGGAGGGGGAGGGGCAGAAGGAGAGGGAAAGAGAGAATCTCAAGCAGGCTCCATTCCCAACATGGGCAGAGCCTGATGCGGGGCTAGATTTAACAACCTTGAGATAATGACTTGAGGCAAAAAGAAGATTCGGACCCTGAACTAACTGAGGCACTGAGGAGCCCTCCAATCTTTGCATTTAAATTGGAGTGTTTCATCCATTTACATTTAGTGTAATGACAGATTATGTCTTTTGGAATTTTGGTATTACAATTCTAAATGTCTTATTCCTTTTCAAACCATCTATCATTCCATTATTACTCTTCGTTACTAAAAAGATTTTCTGGTATATCTTTTCAATTTCATTGTCACTTTATTTGTTTTATGTTTTATTTGCTTAGCTTTTTTGAGGTAGTATTGAAAAAATTGTATATATTTTCAAGTGTACATTATGATGATTGGTATATGCATACACTGTATAATGATCATCAAAATTACACTAACATATACATGACCTTCCACATGTACCATTTGTGTGTGTGTGTGTGTGTGTGTGTGTGTGTGTGTCTTGAGAAAATGAAACTGCCATCTTAGAAATTTTCTGGTATATAATACATTATTAAACTAGAGTCACCATACTGTACATTCTGTCTACCAAAATTATTCACTCTATAACTGAAATTTTGTAACCTTTGTTTGGTGTATCTTCTTTTACTACCCACACTCCCAAGATACTGGTAACCACCATTCTACTCTCTTACAATGAACTTGACTTTCTATTTTTATTCCATATGTAAGTGAGGTTATGTGATACTTGTCTTTCTGTATCTGGATTATTTCACTTACAATTATGTTCTCCAGGTTCATTCGTGTTACAAGTGACAGGATTTCCAATTTTTAAAATAATAATATTCAATTGTAAATAGATAGAGACAGAGATATATAGATATATCTCATTTTCTTTATCCATCGACTTGTCAACAGACACTTTAATGTTTCTATTCTTGGCTACTGTGAATAATGTTGCAATGACCATGGGAGTGCAGATATCTCTTCAAGGTACTGATGTCATTTCCTTTGGATATAATACCCAGAAGTGAGATTACTGTATCATGTGGTGACTTTACTTTTATATTTGTGATTAATTCAACAGTGTTTTTACATAATGGCGCTATCATTTTACATTCCCACTAACAGTACACAAGGATTCACCTTTTTCACATTGTTGCAAAAACTTATCATCTTTTGACTTTCTGGCAATAGGCTTTCTAACAGGTGTGAGGTGATACTCATTATAGTATTGATTAGCATTTCCCTGATGACTAGTAATGTTGAGCATGTTTTCATATACCTGTTGACCATTTATGTCTCCTTTGGAAATATATGTATTCAAGTTCTTTGCCCATTTTAAATTAGGTAAATTTATTTTTGCTATTGAGGTGTGTATATTTGGATGTTAATCCCTTTTTAGATATAGGGTTTGCAAATATTTTCTCCCTTTTCATAGGGTGTCCTTTTATTTTGTTCATTGGTTTCTTTGTTATGCAGAAGGTGGGTTTTTTTGTTTGTTTGCTTTGTTTTGTTTTTTAGCTTGACATATAGCCACTTGTTTATTTTTGCTCTTGTGTTCTGTCCTTTTGGTATAAAAATTTAAGAAAATCTTGTCAAGACAAAATTTACAATTTCAAGTCTTCAGTCCATTTGGAGGTGTGTGTGTGTGTGTGTGTGTGTGTGTGTGTGTGTGTGTGTAATAAGATAAGGATCACATTTCATTAGTTGCATATGGATATACAGTTCTCCCAGAAGCACCTAGTGAAGAGATAATATTTGCCTCACTTTGTGTTCTTAGCCCATTTGTTGAAAATTAGCTGATCACATATCTGTGGGTCTATATCTAAGTGCTTTATTCTGTGTCTGGTTTTATGTCAGTACTATACTCTTTTGATTACTACAGCTTTGGAATATGCTTCTTAAACAGAAAGTGTAAAACTGCGAGCTGTGTCATTCTTATTGTCCCACGTGGTTTTAGCTATTAAGTTATTTTTTTGTTTCCATATAAATTTTAGGATCATTTTTTTCTATTACTGTGAAAAATATCATTAGAAGCTTGGTAGGGATCCCAATGATTATGTATAGTGCTTTTGGTAGAACAGAAATTTTAACAAGTTAATGCTTCCATTCCATGAACAGGAATATTTTTCCATTTTTGTATTTCAGTACATTTATTTCATTATTTTCAAATATTTTTAGTGTACAGTTCCTTCCCTTCTATGGTTATATTTATTATTACTTATTTTATTATTTCTGATGCTATCATAAATGGGCTTGCTTTCTTATTTAGGAAGAGAGTTTATTGATAGTGATTAGAAATGCAAATGTCTTGAATATTGATTTAATGTCTTGAATTTTGCTGAACTTTTTAAATTAGTTTTAACAATGTTTTGGTGGAATATTTAATATTTTCAATGTATTCCGTCATTTTATCATCAAATAGACCATTTTACATCATTTTTCCCTAATTAGATTTTTTTTCTTTTTCTGACCACAGAGCTATGAAACTAGAAGTGAACCACAATTAAGTATTTGGAAATACCACAAATTCACAGTGGCTAAACAACGTGCCACTAAACAATAAATCTATCAAATACAAAATCAAAGGAGAAATGAATAATATACATGGAAGCAAATGAAAATGAAAACACAATGGTACAAAATCTTAGGGATGCACAAAAACATTCCTAAGAGGGAAGTATTTAGCAATAAAGGCCTACATTAAGAACCAAGAAAAAATCTCAATTAACAGCCTGAATGTACATGTAACAGAGCTAGGAAAAGAATGATAAAAAAGATTAAAGCCAGAAGGAGGAAGGGAATAATGAAGGTAAGAGCAGAGAAATGATATAGACACTAAAAAAGCTATAGAATATATCCATAAAACCAGGAGCTGGGTATTTGGAAAAAAAATCAATAAAATTTATAACCCCTTAGCCAGGCTTTTCAAAAAGAAAAGAAAAAGGACACAAACAAACAAACAAAAAAATTGCAAATGGGAGAGGTGAAATAACAACACCACAGAAATAGAAACAATTATAAGACAATATTATGTAAGCTTACAGGCCAACATATTGGACAATCAAGAAGAAATAGATACACTCCTAGAAATGAATTAGAGACCTGGAAAACAAAATAATGAAAAATAATGAAACTGAAAAAAAGAAAGAATAATTATGCAGCATGAAAATAGATTTAAGGAACACAGTGACTCCATCAAACATAACAATATTTATATTATAGAATTTCCAAAAGAAAAGAGAAAAAAGGGGGCACAAAGTTCATTTGTAGAATTAGTACCTGAAAACTTTGTAATCTGGGGAAGGAAACAACTGTCCAGATCCAGGAGCCACAGAGAACTCCCAACAAAATCAACAAAAGTAAGCAAACACCAAAAAATATTGTGATTAAACTTGAAAAACATGGTGATAGAGAAAAAAAATATTTAAAGCACCAAGACAAAAGATGTCCTTAACTTACAAGGGAAGACCCATAAACCTGGCTGAAGATTTCTCAACAGAAACATGGTGAGGGAGAAGAAGGGAATGGCATGATATATCCATTGTGCTGAATGGGAAAAACCTGCAACCAAGAATAATGTACTCAGTGAGGCTATCATTCAGAGTAGAAGTAAAGAGAAAGAGTCTCCCAGATAAACCCTAATTACATGTGTTCATGGCCACTAAATCATTGTACGAAGAAATATTTCTCTGTGAATGGTGCCTCTCAAGAACATGCTGAGAAGAGTGAATAATCTCTCCACTGTGTGCCCTGGAACTCTTCAGATTGCTGTTTCCACGCTGGTTCTGGGTTATTTGCCCACTTTCTCTCCAAGAGCAGGGCAGTTCATTCTAGGCTCTATCCCAGCAAAACCTGTTGAGCTTTAAAACTCCAGGCTTTAAAGCCCTGTTGATTGGAAGAACTTGAGGAAATTCAGTCCCTCTCATTTTCCAAGCCAATGGCTCTGGAGAAACATTCTCCTTGTGCATTTGCCTATGTGTTCTACTCTCTCTCACCGTATTCCACAATCATGGTTCCCTCCCCTCCACAATCACTGTGATCTTTTTCTCCCCTATATCACATCCTTGCATGTGTTACCTTCTTTGATGTGACCTCTTCTCTCCCTTTTGTTGTGGAGTTTTTTTTGTCTTCAGGTTGATTCCTGGGATATTTACAACTATTTGATAATTATCTTGTGTTTATAGGATGATATGAGACTTACATGCTCCTGTTCCACCTCTACCTTCCTATCCCCAGTTCTTGCTTTTGTAATCCATTCTGTCAACCATTTGCCTTTTGATTGGAGTGTTTAGTCCATTTGCCTTCAAAGTAATTATTGATATTTCTGCATTTTTGTATTGGTATATATTTTATGTATTTTTCTGTAGATTTTCTCTGATTCTTTCTTGTCTTCCTGTCTTTCATGGTTTACTGATTTTCTTTAGAAAACTATTTGAATTTCTATCTCTATTCTTTGAAAATTCATTAATGTTTTTGGATATATGATTACCACTGAGTATGTATATAAACTTTTCTGTATATATCTGTCTTTATTAAGTTTATGAGTATGTATATAAACTTTTCTGCATATACCAGTCTTAAGTTAATGGTTTGTCTTTGAACACTTTCTTTTACACCTCCACATGTCTTAGGTGTATATTTTTATATTTTATATCCTTTTATTTTGTGAGATCTATAACTTATTTTTTACAGAAATATTCACCTTTACTGCTTTTGTTTTGCCTTTCTACTGACAATTCTGGACTCCCCTTTCCACTCAAAGCATCCACTTCAATATTTCTTTTTTTTAAGATTTTATTTATTTTATTTGACAGAGAGAGATTACAAGTAGGCAGAGAGAGGAGGAAGCAGGCTCCCTGCTGATCAGAGAGCACGATGCGGGCCTTGATCCCAGGACCCGGAGATCATGACCTGAGCCGAAGGCAGAGGCTTTAACCCACTGAGCCACCCAGGCGCCCACACTTCAATATTTCTTGAAGAACTTGTTTAGTCATGAGTAACTCATTTACTTTTTGTTTGTCTTGAAAACTATACCTCCTTTATTATTAGTAGTAGCAGTAGTATATTCACTTAGCCGATATATAGTACATCATTAGTTTTTTATGTATTGTTCAACAATTCATTAGTTGCCTATAACACACAGTGCTCATCACCATACGTGCCCTCCTTAATATCCATCACCCGGTTACCCCATCCCACCATCCCCTCCCTTTTGTAACCTAAGTATGGTTCCCAGAGTCCAGAGTCTCTCACGGTTTGTCTCCCTCTCTCACTTCTTCCATTCATTTTTCCCTTCCTTTTTCTGTGGTCCTCCACACTGTTCCTTCTGTTGCACCAATTTTAAACCATATGATAATAATCTTTCTCTCCTTGACTTATTTCACTTAGCATAATTCCCTCCAGTTCCATCCATGCTGATGCAAATGGTAGATATACATCCTTTCTGATGACTGAATAATATCCCATTGTATATATGAATGTCATCTTCTTTTTCCATTTGTTTGTTAAAGACCATCTTGGATCCTTCCACAGTTTGGATCTTTTGGAGATTGCTACTATGAACATTGGGGTTCATATGCCCCTTCCTTTCACTATATCGGTATCTTTGAGGCAAACACTTAGAAGTGTAATTGCTGGGTTGTAGGGTAGTTCTAATTTTAAAGTCCTGAGGAACCTCTGTACTGTTTTCCAGAGTGTCTGTACCAGCTTGCATTCCCACCAACAGTGTAAGAGGATTCCCCTTTCTCCACATACTCACCAACATGTGTTGTTTCCTGTTTTGCTAAATTTTGCCATTCAAACCAGTGTAAGGTGGTATCTCAATGTGGTTCTGATTTGTATTTCCCTGATGGCTAGTGATGTGGAATACTTTTTCATGTGTCTGTTAGAAATTTGTATGTCTTCTTTGGAGAAATGTCTGTTCATTTCTTCTGGCCATTTATTGACTGGTTTATTTGTTTTTATAAGTGTAAAGGTTCAGAAATTATATATATATATATTCTTTATATAGATAGATAAATTCTCTCTCTCTAAATATATGTATATAGATATTCTATATATAGATATAAACCAGCCCTTTATCCGTAATGTCATCTCCAAATATCTTCTACCATTCTGTGGGTTGCTTCTTAGTTTTGTTGATTGTTTCTTTTGCTGAGCAAAAGCTTTTTATTCTGATGAAGTCCAAAATGTTCATTTTTTATTTTGTTTCTGTTGCCTTTAGAGACATGTCTTTGATGTATTCCTGTCTCACATTTAGGTCTTTCATCCATTTTGAGTCTATTTTTGCATATGATGTAAGAGTATGGTCCAGTTTCATTCTTCTGCATGTGGCTGTCCAATATTCCTAGCACCATTTGATGAAGAGACTACCTTTTTTTCATTGGATATTCTTTCCTGATTTGTCTAAGATTAGCTGACCATAGAGTTGTGGGTCCATTTCTTGGCTTTCTTTTCTGTTCCCTTTGGTGTATGTGTCTGGTTTTTTGTCAATACCATATTGTCTTGATGATCGTGGCTTTGTAATAAAGTTTGACATCAGGTATTGTAATGTCCCGAACTTTCGTTTTGTTTTTCAACATTCCCCTGGCTATTCAGGGTCTTTTCTCATTCCATACAATTATTAAGATTGTTTCTTCTAGCTCTGTGAAAAATTCCAATGGTAATTTTATAGGGATGGCACTCAAAGTGTAGATTGCTCTGGGCAGCATAGACATTTTCAAAATGATTATTCTTCCAATTCATGGGCATGGATTAATTTTTCATCTCTTTGTGTCTTCCCCAAATTCTTTCATAAGTGTTTTCTAGTTTCTAGAGTACAGATCATTTACATCTTAGATTAGACTTATTACTAGGTATATCATGGATTTTGGTGCTATTGTAAATTGAATTGATTCCTTAATTTCTCTTTTATTCACATTGTTAGAGTGTAGATAAGTTGTATTAACTAATTTCTGTGCATTGATTTTGTATCCTGTCACATTGCTGAATTGCTGTATGAGTTCTAGCAATTTTGGGGTGGAGTATTTTGGATTTTCCACACAAAGTGTCATCTCATCTGCACAGAGAGGGAGTTTGACTTCCACTTTGCCAATTTGAAAGCCTTTTATTTCTTTTTGTTGTCTGATTGGTGAGGCTTGGACTTCTAGTACTATGGTGAACAAAAGTGGAGAGAGTGGGCATCCTTGTCATGTTCCTGAACTTGAGGGAATAGCTCTCAGTTTTCCCCATTGAGAATGATACTTGCTGCGAGCTTTTCATTGATGGGTTTTATGATAGTGACGTATGTTCCCTCTCTCCCTATATTTAGAAGAGTTTTAATCAGTAAAGGATGCTGTATTGTGCCAAATGCTTTTCCTGCAACAATTGAGGGGGATCATATGATTCTTTTCTCTTTTTTTGTTAATGTGACCTATCATGTTGATAGATTTGCAAGTGTTGAACCACCCTTGCATACCAGGAATAAATCTCACCTGGTCGTGGTGAATAATACTTTTAATGTACTGTTGGATTCTATTGGCTAGGATCTTGTTGAGTACTTTGACATGTTCATCAGTGATATTGGTCTGTAATACTCCTTTTTGATGGAGTCTTTGTCTGGTTTTGAGGTCAAGGTAATGCTGGTCTCATAGAATGAGTTTGAAAGTTTTACTTCCATTCTATTTTTTGGAACAGCTTCAGTAGGATAGGTATGATTTATTCTTTAAATATTTGGTCTAATTCCCCTGGGAAGTCATCTGGCCCTGAACTCTTATTTTTTGGGAGGTTTGGATTGTTCCTTCAATTTTCTTGCTGGGTATTGGTCTATTCAGTTAGTCTATTTCTTCCTGTTTCAGTCTTGGTAGTTTATAAGTATCTAAGAATTCATCCATTTCCTCCAGATTGCCTAGTTTTTGGTATATAGCTGCTGGTAATAAGTTCTAAAATTTGTCTCTATTTCCTTGGTATTAGTAGAGATTTCTCCCCTTTCATTCATGATTTTAATAATTTGGGTTCTTTCTCTTTTCTTTTGGATAAGTCTGGTCAGAGGTTTATCCATCTTATTAATTCTTTCAAGGAACCAGCTTCTATTTTTGTTGATCCGTGTGTGTGTGTGTGTGTGTGTGTGTGTGTGTGTTTGTATATACAACAACTCAACAAAAATAGAATATGTATATTCTATGTATATGTATAAATATATGTATATTTATATACATACACACATATATACATAAATATACATATATAGAAATATATATATACACTAAAGAGTGTATATATGTATATATGTATATTTATGTGTATATATATATTTGGATATATATATCAAGATAAAATTGAATTAATTAAATTAATTATTTAAAATTGAATTAATTAAAAACCTAAGTTGGGAAAAAAGAATCTGTTTGAAATTGGAACAGGGGTGCACCCTTTGATAGCTTAGCTGTTAGAGAGGAGGACTGTAGACTAGAGGGGTGAAATTGGAACAGGGTATAAAAGAAAGAGTAAGGAAAGAAACAAAAAAGAAATGTAAAATTTTAGTTTGAAGTGTAAGGGAGTCGTGAGGGAACACCTGGAGCTCCCTATATTATTTTCCTCTGGCACTGGGGTTTTACAATCCTGTGGGAAAAAAAGATCATTCACCTGTTCTTCCAGTCTGTCTTCTATGGGAAGGGCCTGCTGCTAGGCTTCTCCAGTTATCTTTGCCTGGGTGGAGTTGCCCCAGCCCTTGTCAGGAGGATGGGTTTAATGTGAGGTGGTAGATTGTGTGGCTTTTGTTCCTGGATGGCTTTCTGCTTCTCTTTAGAAGGTCAGAGAAAATATGGCCCTGCAGGAATCTCTGGCCCAGATCCACAAGGTTGCGGTCCCCTTTCTTCCATAAACCCTCCAGGTCGAACAGTCTCCACTTCTGTGTATACCAAATTCCAGAGACTTGCACTGTTTGTGCACCTCTTCCAGGGTAGTTATGGAGATCTGGGAGCATCTCTGTGCTTTGTGACTTTGCAACTGCTAGTAGTCATGGGCTCATGTGTGCATGCTCTTCTGGAATTCCAAGGTCATGCTGGATGCCACCCCAGTGTCCTTTTGAGGACCTCATAATCCTGAGAGCTGTTGCCCTGTCATGGGCACAAGATGTTTTATATCTCCCCTAGGATGGTAAATAACCCACACCTTTTTGTGCTTTTCAGGGTGGTCAGGCATTGCACAGTCTCCCTACTGCCTCATCTCGTGGTTTATGGTGACTGGAGCTAAGAGTCCCTTTAGGGCTTGCTGACCATAGCTGGTCTCCCTGTTCCACTGCTTGGGCCTCTATCAGTTCAGGCTCCCTTGTTCCTTTTCAGTTTCCTGGAATCCTGAGATGACAGCGATCCACATATAATTCTGGCCTATTCATCCCCTGTGTCCTTTTCTGAAAAGGGTGTCTCTCACTAGAGCAGATTTCCAATGGTCTTGATTTTTTGCTCCAGTGTTATATCACTTTCTGGTGACTGACTTATTGAGGCTCCCTCCCCCACTCCATTTATCTTCCAATATTTCTCCTGAAGATTCAAGATTCCACCTCCTACCTTGCAAAAAGTAGTCATTTTTGTGGTTGTAGACATCCAGATAAATCTTCTCACATCTCAGGTTGAATTCTTATGTGTTCAGAGTGTTTTGATTGATATTCAGTTAAATCAAGGGTCCAGATGAAATGAGGTTCCCTACTCTGCAGTCATTTTGCCCCCCTCCCAACAATATCACCTCCTTTCTAATTATTTTTTTAATTTTTAATTAAACTCTACTTATATAATATATAGTGTAATATTGGCATCAGGAGTACATTTCAGTAGTTCATCACTTACATAAAACACCCAGTGTTCATCATACCAAAGGCCTTCCTTGATAACCACCACCTATTTAGCCCATCAACTACCCAATTCCCTCCGAAAAACTTCAGTTTGTACTCTATACTTAAGAGTCTCTTGTTCTTAGCTTCCCTCTTTCTCTACTCTTTCATTCCAATTAAGTTCATGTATTAAAAATGAAATTCCACATATGAGTGAAATTATGTGCTGTCTTTCCCTGACTAACGTTATTTCACTTAGCATGATACACTTTAGCTCTGTCAGTGTTGTTGCAAATGGCAAAAGTTCATTCTTGTTTTGTTTCATTTTTTTAAGATTTTATTTATTTATTTGTCAGAGTGAGACAGAGCACACAAGCAGGGGGAAGCAGCAAGCAGAGGGAGAAGCAGGCTCCCTGCTGAGCAAGGATCCTGATGCAGGACTCAATCCCAGGACCCTGGGATCATGACCTTATCCAAAGGCAGGCTTAACTGACTGAGCCACCCAAGCGTCCCAAGAGTTCCATTCATCTGCTGATAGACATATGGTCTCTTTCCATAGTTTGGATATTTTTGATAATGCTGCTCTAAACACTGGGGTACATGTACCCCCTTCAAGTCTGTATTTTTGTATCTTTTGGGTAAATACCTAGAATTGCAATTGCAGGGCCATAGGGTAGTTCTATTTTTAACTTTTTGAGGAACCTCCATACTGTTGACTAGAGTGGCTGCATTAGGCTGCATTTCCACCAAAAGTATAAGAGGATATCCTTTCTCCACATCGTAGCCAATAACTGTCATTTCCTGTGTTCTTCCTTTAGCCATTCTCACAGGTATGAAGTGATATCTCATCGTGGTTTTGATTCGTATTTCCCCAATGATGAATGATATTGAGCGTCATTTAAAGTGTCTGCTACCAATCTGTATCTCTTCTTTACAAGAACCACTATTCATGTCTGCTATCCAGTTCTTAACTAGATTATTTGTCTCTTGGGTGTTGAGTTTGATATGTTCTTGTAGGTTTTGGATACCAACTCTTTATCAGATATGTCATTTGCAAACATCTTCTCCCATTCTGTAAGGTGCTTTTTAATTTTGTTGATTGATTCCTTAATTGTACAGCAGGTGTTTACCATGATGAATTCCCAAGAGTTCAATTCTTCTTTTGTTACCCTTACTTCCAGAGAAGTGTATAGTAAGAAGTTGCTATGGACAATGTCAAAGAGGTTGCTGCCTGTGTACTTCTCTAGGATTTTGATGATATCCTTTCTCACATTTAGGTTTTTCATCTATTTTGAGGTTTTTTTTTGTATGGTGTAAAAAAGTGGTCCAGTTTCATTCTTTTGCATGTAACTGTCCAGCTTTCCCAGCACCATTTGTTGAAGAGACTGTATTTTCTCAATTGGATATTTTTTCCTGCTTTGTCAAAGAGTAATTGACCATAAAAGTGTAGAATGGATAAAGAAGATGTGGTATATATATACAATGGAATACTATGCAGCCATCAAAAAGCCCCGAAATCTTGCCATTTGCAATGACATGGATGGAACTAGAGGGTAATATGCTAAGCGAAATAAGTCAATCAGAGAAAGACAATTATCATACAATCTCACTGATATGAGGAATTTGAGAAACAAGACAGAGGATCATAGGGGAAGGGAGGGAAAAATAAAACAAGAAGAAACCAGAGAGGGAGACAAGCCATAAGAGATTCTTAATCTCAGGAAATAAACTGAGGGTTGCTGGAGGGGAGGGATAGGGTGACTGGGTGATGGACATTGGGGAGGGTATGTGACATGGTGAGAAAAAAATAAAAGAAATAAAAGAAATGGTGAAAAATGAAGAAAAACAAAATTTTTAAGAGAGGGACTAAAATGGGGACGTTATATTAGTAAGTGAGAGTCACAGGCAGCTTTTTACAAACTTTGTTGCTTATCATCTTGCCATTTTAAGGTTGGGCATAAAATTTTAAATGTTTTCAAATAATGGGAAATTCTAATAAAAAAAGTATGGGTCCATTTTTGGGTTCTCTATTCTGTTCCATTGATCTATGTTTCTTTTGTGTGTGTGTGTGTGTGTGCCAGTACTATATGGTTTTGATCACTATACCTTTTTAATACAACTTGAGTCCAAAGTTGTGATGACTTCAGCTTTACTTTTCTTTTTAAACATTATATAAGCTATTCACAGTCTTTCCTGGACCCATACAAATTTTAGGATAGTTGGTTCCAGTTCTGTGAAAAATGCTGAGGGTATTTTGATAGGGATTGCCTTAAATGTGTAGACTGCTTTGGGTAGCATAAACATTTTAACAATATTTGTTCTTCAAATTCATGAGCATGGAGTATTTTTCTATTTCTTCATCTCTTCTGCAATTTTATTCCTAACTGTTCTATGGTTTTCATAGTACAGATCCTTTACTACTTTGGATAGGTTTATTCCTTTATCTTATGGTTTTTGATGTAATTGTTAATGAGATTGATTCCTAGATTTTTCTTTCTCCCTCATTGTTTGTATAGAGATGCACCTGACTTCTGTGGATTGATTTTATATCCTGCAACTGTGCTGAATATCCATATGAGTTCCTGCGATTTTGGGGTGTAGTCTTCTGGGTTTTCAACATAGAGTATCATGCCATCTGAGAAGAGTGAAAATTTGACTTTTTCTCCAATTCTGATGCATTTTACTTTTTTTATGATGTCTGATTGCTGAGGCTACTCTGTTGAAAAACAGTGGTGAGTGTTGCCATCCCTGTCATGTTTCTGACCTTAGTCTTCCCCCGTTAAGGATGATACTCACTGTGAGATTTTCGAATATGGTTGTTATGGTATTACAGTATGTTCCCTCTATCCCTACACTGCAGAGAGTTTTCATTAAGCAAGGATGCTGACTTTTGACAAATGCTTTATCTGCATCTATTCTGTGGATCATAGGGTTCCTGTAATTTCATTAATTAATGTGGCATATCACATTGATTGATTTGCAGATATTGAACCACGCTTGCAGTACAGGAATAAATCCCACTTGGGAAATAGTCCTTTTAATGTACTCTTGGATCCTATTAGCTAAAATCTTCGTGAGCATTTTCACATCCATTTCATCAGAGATATTCTTCTGTAATTCTCCTTTATGGTGAGGTTTTTGTCTGGGATCAAGGTAATGCTGGCCTCATAGAATGTATTTAGAAGTTTTCTTTCCATTTCTAATTTTTATAACAGCTTCAAGAGAGTAAGTACTAACTCTTTAACTGTTTGGTGAATTCTCCTGGAAGGCCACCTGGCCCTGGACTATTGTTTGTTGGGAGATTTTTGGTTACTGCTTCTATTTCATTCTGGTAATTGGTCTGTTCAGTTTTTCTATTTCTTCCAGTTTCAGTTTCGGTAACTTGTATATTTCTTGGGATGCATTCCCATCCATGTTGTCTAATTTATTGGCATATAATCGTTCATAAAAGTATCTTCTGTTTGTATTTCTTTGGTATTGGTTGCGATCTCACCTCTTTTATTTATGATTTTATTTATCTGGGTCCTTTCTCTTTTCTTTTTCTAAGTCTGCCTTGGGGTTTACTAATTTTTTTAATTCTTTCAAAGAACAAGCTCCTATGTTAGTTGATCTGTTCTACTGTTCTTTTGATTTCTATTTCATTGATTTATGCTCTGATCATTATTTCTTTTCTACTGCTGGATTTAGGCTTTATTTTCTGGTTTTTCTACAGCTCCTTTAGGTGAAATGTTAGGTTGCATATTTGAGACCTTTCTTGTTTCTTGAAAAAGGACTGTATTGCTATATAATTGAATCTTAAATGGACTTTGCTGCATCCCAAGGATTTTTAACTGTTGTGTGTTTTCATTTTCTTTTTTAAAAAGATTTTATTCATTTATCTGACAGAGAGAAAAATCATATGTAGGCAGAGAGAGAGGGGAAGCAGGATCCTTGCCGAGCAAGGGGCCCAATGTGGGGCTCAATCCCAGGACCCTGGGATCATGATCTGAGCCGAAGGCAGAGGTTTAACCCACTGAGCCAGCCAAGCACCCCAATGTGTTTTCATTTTCATTTGTTTCCATGATTTTTATTTTTTTTCTTTAATTTCTTTCTTGACCCATTCATTCTTTAGGATGATGCTCATTAACGTCCAGGCATTTATGTGCCTTCCACATTTTCTCTTTTGATTGAGTGTAAGTTTTAAAGCACTGTGGTTTGAAAATATTCAGGGAATGGTCTCAATATTTTAGTACCAGTTGATACCTGATTTGTGACCCACTACATGATCTATTCTGAAGAATGTTCCATGTGTGCAGAAGAATGTGTATTCTGTTGCTTTAGGATGAAATGTTTTGAATGTATAAAGTGATGTCTACCTGGTCCTGTGTGTCATTCAGAGCCCTTGTTTCATTGTTGATCTACTTCTTAGATGATCTCTTCATTGCTGTGAATGGAGTGCTAAAGTCCCCTATATTATTGCATTATTATCAGTGTGTTTCTCTATTTTTGTTATTAATTAGTTTATATAATTGGCTGTTCCCACATTAGGAGCATAAGTATTTATAGTTGTTAGATCTACTTGCTGTGTAGACCCTTTATTAATATATAGAGTCTTTCTTCATCTCTTATTACAATGTTTGGTTTAAAATCTTGTTTGTCTGATATAAGGTTTACTACCTCAGCATTTTTTTATGTCCATTATCATGATAAATTTTTCTCCACCCCCTCACTTTCAGTCTGAAAATGCATTTAGGTCTAAAGTGAGTCTCTTGTAGACAGCATATGGATGGACTTTTTTTTCTTTATCCACTGATAATCAATGTCTTTTTTTTTAAGATTTTATTTATTTATTTCACAGAGGGAGAGAGATCACAAGGAGGCAGAGAGGCAGGCAGGGGGGGGGAAGCAGGCTCCCCGCTGAGCAGGGAGCCTGATGCGGGCCTCGATCCCAGGACCCTGAGATCATGACCTGAGCCGAAAGCAGAGGCATTAACCCACTGAGCCACCCAGGCACCTGATAATCAATGTCTTTTGATTGGAGCATTTAGTGTGTTTATATTTAGAGTAATTATTGAGAGATATGAATTTAGCGTCACTATATTATTTGGCCGCATATTTTTCTAATATAGTAGATTGAATATATCATGCCAGTCCTTTGTGGCCTGCCAGAACTCTGTGGATGGATCTTCTGCCAGCTTTATATGTCTACTGTTGTAGGTCGAAGATGTCTTGTCCTTGAATGCTGTGAAAGGTGCAAGCCTGATGATTCACAGACTCGTACCCCTGGGGCAAATAATAATAATAATAAATAAGTTAATTAAAAAAAGACTTCTTTTCCTGAGCTGCTTTCAGGATTTTCTCTTTTTCATTGAAATTTGCAATTTTCATACTATATGTTGAGGTGTTGACCTATTTTTATTGATTTTGCAGGGGTTCTCTGTTCCTCCTGGACTTGAATGCCTGTTTCCTTCCCCAGACTAGGGAAATATACAGCTATAATTTGCTCAAATAAATCCTCTTCCCTGCTTTCATTTCTTTTTCTTAAGGAACCCCTAGTATTCTAATATTATTTCATTTTATGGTATTGCTGATCTCTCAAACTCTCCCTTCGCCATCCTGTAGTTTTTTTCTCTCTCTCTTATTTTCCACTTCCTTATTCTCCCTCATTTTGTCTTCTATATCACTGAATCTCTCTTCTGCCTCATTTATCCTAGCAATTTGAGACTGCATTTTTAAACTACATCTCAGTAATACCTTTTAAAATATTTACTGACGAGATTTTAGTTCTTTTATTTCTGCAGTAAGGGATTCTCTAATGTCACCTGTGCTTTTTTCATGTCCAACTAATATCTTTATAATCAGTGTTTTGAATTTTAGTTCCAAAATTTTACCTATATTCATATTGATTAAATCCCTGACAGTGAGTACTGGCTCCTGTTCTTTCTTTTAAGGTAAGTTTCTCCCTCTCGTCAATATGTTCAGAAAATAATAGATGAAAGATAAAAGAATCACCAAAATAACAACTCCAGAAAAATAGAAACAAAACGACAGAAGAATACACACACACAGAGAGAGAGAGAGAGAGAGAGAGAGAGAGAGAGAGAATAATCAAGCAAGAAGTAAAACAGAAGAAAATAATAAACTAAATCTTTGATGTATTTTGATCTCTTTGTCAAAAAAAACTATACTCCAAAATAGGAAAGAAACACACACACACACTTACACGCATTATATATAAATATATATATATATGAAATTGAATAAAATGAAAGGAAGCTTATAAAATGTATATATAATATATAATGTAACTATAAAAATTAAAATTAAAAAGACTTAAAAATGCATTGATAAAATAAAAAAATATCTGAAAAGAAAAAAATAGTAAAACTGAACAAGAATAATAAAAAATGTCACAAATGCTATCTACTTTTTTCCAAGAGCTAATGTTTTACCATTCCTTATGATCAGTCTGAATGTATGTGCTAGCTGGATGTTCCTTCTGCTCTTCTCAGGGGAGGAATCTGTTGTGCTGATTCTCAGTTCTTTATTTTCCCCTGGGTGGAATTGCATCCCCCAGTGGGGCCAGTCTCATTGAAGCAGTTTTGGAGTGCTTTATGTGATGTTGTGTTGTTCCCCGAAGTCTTTCAACACCAATGTGAGGATGAAAATGGCAATGCCCAAGACTCTAGCCTTGGACCTGAATGTGAGCATGCCCCACTTTTCAGTGAACCCTCACAGAAAAACAGTCAGTCACTTTTGTCTCTCTGGTTGCCATCTGAACTGTTTCTCCCAGCCTGTTACAGAGCACTTTTATCTCAGGCATGTCATCCTTTTTCAAGTCTCCAAATTTTATGGACTCCTGTGGCAAGGACCTGTGCTGTTCCTTCAGAGGGGGTCTCATTATGTTTCTCCCTTTTGCTGGCCCTGTGATTGGAGGGCAGTTACTCAATGGTTCAGTGGTTTAAAGTCTACAGTAATAATGAGCAGAAAGCTGGTGCCTAGACTCGCTGTTTGCAGAAAGCTTCCCTCCTCAGATGCTTGCAAACTCTGCTGCACTTCAGGCACCCCCATTCTTTTTGTGACCCTGGGATTCCTGAGACCTCACTGTTCCACCTGGGATTCCACCCCACTTTGCCACGAATGCTTTTCAGACAAGGATGTTCCCTACTGGAACAGACTTCTAAAAGTTCCAGTTTTGCACTCTCCTGTTTATAATACTTATTGGTAGCTTCCTTAAGCCAGCTCCACCCCCCATGGTTTATCTTCCAATATGTCACTCTGAATTCACATCTTTGCACCTCCTACCTTGTAAAAAGTGGTTACTTTTCTATTTGTAGAATTGCAGCAATTCTTTTGTCAGATCTCTGGTTGATTTCACAGGTGTTCAGAATGATTTGTTAACTATCTAGCTGAATTCCAGGGACCAGATGAAATTAGGGTCCCCTACTATTTTGCCATCTTAACTCCTCTCCCCAGATACACTAGACTTTAAACCAAAGAATGTGGCACGTGATGAAGAAGGGCACTATATTATTAAAAAAAAAAGGTTATCCAAGCAGACCTAGCAATTTTAAGTATTTATGTCCCCAACTTGGGAGGACCAAAGTGTATAAAATAATTAGTAACAAACATAAAGGAACTCATTGATAATAATACTGTAACTTTAGGGGGACTTTAACTCCCCACTACATCAATGGACAAATCATCAAACAGAAAATCAACAAGGAAACAATGGCTTTGAATGAAACACTGGGCCAGATGATATATTCAGAATATTTTCAGAATATATTCAGAATATTTCATCTGAAATCAGCAGAATACACACTCTTTTCAAGAGCACATGGGGCATTCTCAATAATAGATCACATGCTAGGTCACAAATCATTCAAAGTTCTTGTTTCTTTGTTGATTTTCTGCTTAGATGATGTATATTGTTGAGAGTGGCATGTTAAGATCCCCTACAATTAATGTATTCTTATCAATATGATTCTTTATTTTGATTAGCAGTTGGCTTATGTAGTTGCCTACTCCCATATTGGGGCATAAATATTTACAATTGTTAGATCTTCTTGTTGGATAGACTCTTCAAGAATAATTTAGTGTCCTTCTGTATCTCTGACTAGTCTTTAGCTTAAAATCTAATTTATCTGATATGAGAATCTCTACCCCAGCTTTCCTTTTAGGCCCATTGATATGAGAATCTCTACCCCAGCTTTCCTTTTAGGCCCATTGGCATGAAAGATGGTTCTCCATTCCTTCACTCTCAGTCTGGATGTATCTTTAGTTTCACAAGGTGTCTCTTGTAGACAGCATAAGGGTGGGTCCTGTTTTATCCAGTCTGCAACCCTGTGCTGTTTTATGGGAGCATTTAGGCCATTCACGTTGAGATGGATTATTGAGAGATAAGTTTTTATTGACATCGTGTTGCCTGTGAAGTCCTTCTTTCTATAAATTGTCTTTGTAAATTTCTGTTCTATGCCACTCTTGGGTTCTTTCTTCTTTTATAGACCCCCTTTTAATATTTCTTGTAGTGTCGGTTTGGTGGTCACATAATCTTTTAAACCTTGACACTCTTAGAAGCTCTTTATCTCTCCATCCATTCTGAATGTCAGCCTTGCTGGATAAAGTATTCTTGGTTGCATGTTCTTCTTGTGTAGTGCCCTGAATATGGATTGCCAGCCCTTTCTGGCTTGCCAGGTTTCTGTGGACAGGTTCGACGTTATCCAGATTGTCCTCCTTCTGTATATAAGGAATCTCTTCGCCCAGCTTCCCTTAAGACATCTTCTCTGAATTTATGACTCGTGAATCTCACAATTAAGTGTCTGGGGGTCTTTCTACCCTCATTGATCTTGGGGGTGTCCTCTCTGCCTCTAGGACAAGAACACTTGTTCCATTCCCCAGATTAGAGAAATTTTCATCTAGGATTTTTTAAACTATATCTTGTAGTCCTCTCTCTCTCTCCACCCCCTCAGGGATCCTAATAATTCTGACATTGGAACATTTAATGTTGTCATTTATTTCCCTAATTTTGTTTTCATGGCTTCTAAAATGTTTGTTCCAGGCCTTCTCCTGATCTTGCTTTTCTATAAGTTTGTCTTCTAGATCTCTAATTCGATCTTCTGCCTCATTTACTCTAGCTGTTATTTAGATTAGATTGGATCTCACAGATAACATTTTTAAGTTCTGCCAGATCAGCTCTCCCTTCTGCCCTTACAGATTCTATGAGCCACTAATGGTCTTCTCCAACTAGCCATTGCCTGAATAACTGTTAAACTAAATTCCATTTCCAACATACTGTTTATGTCCCTATCCAATAATTCTGTGGCAGAGGTCACATTCTCTGAATATTTCCTCGTTGGGTGTTCCTCCTCCTAGTCATTTTTGTGAGAGGTGGTTGAGGGGATGTATAGCCAAATATATCAACCACGATCCAGGCAAGGTACACCTTGGAAAGCTTTGGAGCAAGCAGAAGTCACCACCAAAAAGAAAAAAAAAGAGATAAAAAAAGGAAAAAAAACCCAGCCAAAATGACCACCAAAAGTAAGATTTATAAGATACAAAATCAGGAAAGAACAAACAAAGAAACCAACAAAAATAAGAGAAAAAAAGAAAAACCCAGCCAAAATGAACCCCAAGAATAAGATTTATATAGTACAAAAACAAAAACAGATACCAGAAGCACTGAGAAAAGAATAAGATGGGAAGGTAGTTATAAACCCTCAATGTGGGTGAGGAAGATTATTTCAGTTCTTCCTGGGTGTATCTTGTTATCTTTGTTAAAGGGCTTAACTTTCCAGAGATACAGGGGAATTAAAACTGGTTGATATATAGGGTAGTAGTGGATAGTGAAAAAGGGTTACCTTGAAGCTTATATCTATCTATCTATCTATCTATCTATCTATCTGTCTGTCTGTCTATCTATCTATAGATATAGATATAGATATAGATAGATAGATAGATATAGATATTTTAAAAAAGAAAAAGAAACACAGGTATATGTATAAAAAATTCAAGTTTAAAAGTTATTATGGCGTATGCTGTATTTAACACCTAGTTGTAATGGTAAGGAGGTTGATAAAATGAAAGAACAAGAACCATGAGAAAGAATTTTTAAAAAAAGAAAAAGAACGTTGTATCTATGAAATATACAGATTTTTGAGCAATATCAGGAGCTTCATATAATGTTTTCCCTTGATGTTGGGGTTTTACAGTTTTATGGGAACCCTGTGCTTTTTGTCCTCTTGTTCTTTTTGCTTGTCTTCCTGGAGAGGGGCCTGCTGCATCGTTTTTCAGTCAATCTTTCTTTGGCTTAGTCACTCTGCCTCATATCAAGGGGCTGGGCTCTGTGGAAATCTGTTTTTCCGGCTTTTGTTCCTTGGAGGTTTTTATTCTTCGGCTGATTTTTGCATCTTTTTGGAGGGACAGAGCAAAGTAAACTGTCCTCACCCAGACCTGCACCTCAAAGAGAAGCTTAAGTCTGCTCCCCTCTGGATGGTCCAGAACACTCAGACTCCCCCTCTGCAAACTCCACTGAACACCACAACCTACCACAGGCAGTGTGCACCTCCAGCCACCGTCTCAGTTGTCACCCAAGGCCCCTGCTTGTCTCTGCACCCCTGTGCCACTAAAACTGTAAGTGATACTAGTCTGGCCAAACGCGATCCCGGTGGCTGCCATTGCCAGGACTGCTGTCTGGAGCCCATTCCCATGCCAGGTGCGTTCAGACCCAGTGACGTTACAGGTCACAGAAGGCTGAGGGCCCAGGGACCACCAGCTGGAGCCTGTGCTGTAGCTTTCCATCGCAGGCAGAAATACACCCGTCCCCAGCAGTGGTGCAAGCAGTGGAAAGCCACAGGCTCAGGGACCACCAACTGCAGACTCTGCCAGGCTCTCTCAGGTGTGTGTAGGCACCGACTGTGACCACCCTGGGACTGTAGGCTTAGGTCCATGCCTGTGGCCACCTGATCCCACCAATTGCCCCTTAAGACACTTTGTTCTTTTTGAGTACTTTTAACCTGTCTCCAAGTTAATGCTGGTCCCCAAGCACAGGGCACCTTCATATTGGATATTCCTTTCCAAAATGTCGCTTCTGGTGGCTCCCTCCCCATTCTGTTTATACTTTGATATTTGTCCAAGTGCTCCCACTCCTGTGTACCTCTCCACTGATTATCTTCTGCCCCCATAGAGATCTGGAAGTGTATAATCCTACATCACAGGCTGATTTCATGCGTGTTCAGAGTGTTCTGGTAGATATTTAGCTCAATTCAGGGGACCAGTTGAAACAGGGTCTCCTACTCTTCTGCCATCTTGCCCCCTCTTCCTCTGAGAAGCTAGATTTCAAACCAAACACTGTAATGAGAGATGAAGAAGGGTAGTATATCATAATAAAGGGTATTATCCTTCAAGAAGATCTAATAATTGTAAAGATTTAAGCCTCCAATTTGGGAACACCCAAATATAGAAATCATTTAATAACAAACAGAAAGAAACTCACTAATAATAAAACAATAACAGTAGGGGACTTTAACACCTCACTTATAACAATGGAAAAATAAGCTAAGCAGAAAGTCAGCAAAGATACCAGGTCTTTCAATGGCATACTGGATCAGATTAATTGAACAAATTCATTCAGAATAGTGCATCCTAAATCAGCAGAATACACATTATTTTAGACTGTACATGGAATGTTCTCCAGAATAGATCCCATACTGGGTCACAAATCAGACCTCAGCAAGTACAAATATATATATGTATTATTTTTTATATTTATATATTTTGTATTTATGTATTTTGTATATATTACATAATACATATACCATGCATACTTTCAGAAAACAATGCAATGAAATTTAAAGTTAACAATAAGAAAAGAATTTGGAAGGACCACATATACATGGAGGTTAAGAATATCTTACTAAAGAATGAATGGTTTAACCAGGAAAACAAAGAATAAATTTTAAAAAACGTGGGAAACAATCTGAGGGTTTTGGAGGGGAGAGGGTGAGGGGATGGGTTAGGCCAGTGATGAGTATTAAGGAGGGCAGGTATTGCAAGGAGCACTGGGTGTTACACACAATGAATCATGGAATAATACATCAAAAAGTAATGAAGTACTGTATGATGACTAACATAACATAATAATTAAAAAAATGGAAGCAACTGAAAATGAAAACCCAACAGCCCAAAGGCTGTAAGTTGTAATGAAGGTGGTCATTATGGGCATTACTATATATATATATATACATACACATATATAGAAGAAATTATATAACCATACAGGACTATCTCAAGAAACATGAGAAGTTTCAAATATACAAAATAACATTACACCTAAAGGAACTAGAGAAGGAACAGCAAATAAAGCCTAAAGACAGCAGAATAAGGGAAATACTAAAGATCAGAGCAAAAATAAATGATATAGAATCCCCACCACCCCCAAAAAAACCCAAAAGTGTAGAACAGATCAGTGAAACTAAAAGCTGGTTCTTTGAAAGAATTAATAAAATTAATAAACCCCTATCCAGACTTATCAAAATAAAAGAGAAATAACCCAAATAAATAAAATCACCAATGAAAGAGAAGAGCTCACAACCAATAATGAAGAAATACAAACAATTATAAAAGAATATTATGAAAAAAATATATTACAACAATCTAGGCAATCTGGAAGAAATGGATAAATTTTGAGAAATACAAGACTATCAAAACTTGAATAGGAAATAATGAAACAAGATGGGATGAGGAAGGAGACAAACCATTAGAGACTCCTAATCTCACAAAACAAACTGAGGGTTACTGGGAGGTGGAAGGGTAGGGATAGGGAGGATGGGTTATGGACATTGGGGAGGGTTTGTGCTATGGTGAATGCTGTGAAAGGTGTAAGCCTGATGATTCACAGACCTGTACCCTTGGGGCAAAAAAAAAACTGGAATAGGAAGACAATATTTGAAGATACCCAATAACCAGCAAAATATTTGAATCAGTACTCAAAAATCTCCCAACACAAAAACATCCAGGGCCAGATGGCTTCCCAGGGGAATTCTTCTTAATGTTTAAAGACGAGTTAATACCTGTTTTCTTCAAACAGTTCCAAAAAAATCAAAATGAAAGGAAAACTTTGAAATTCATTCTACAATGTCAGGGTCACCTTGACTCTAAAGTACTCTACTGAAAAAGGGAAGTAGAAGCCAATATCCCTGATGAATATCTATGCAAAACTGCTCAACAAATAGTAGCAAATCAAATCCAATAGTACATTAAAAGAGTCATTCACCACCATCAAGTGGGATTTATTCCGTGGCTATAAGGGTGGTTCAGTATTCACAAATCAATCAACGTGATAAAACACATTAATAAAAGAATGGATAAAAACCATATGATCATCTCAATAGATGCAGAAAAAGCATTTGACAAAGTACTGCATACATTCTTGATTAAAACGCTCAACAAAGTAGGGATAGAGTGCACATACAGTAGGGATAAAGGTCATATACAAAAGACCAACAGTTATTAAAATACTCAATGGGGAGAGGCTTAGAGCTCATCCCCTACAATCAGGAAAAAGGAAAATTAAACATTGTTATTTAACATAGTACTGGAAGTCCTGCCCTCAGAAATCAGACAACAAAAAGAAATAAAGGCATCCAAATCATCAAGGAAGAAGTGAAGTTTTCACTATTCACAGACAACATAATAATCTATGTAGAAACTGAAAAGACTCCACAACAAATAGCTGAATACAAATTCAAAAGACTCCACAAAAAATACTGAATACGATGTTGCAAGATACAAAATGACCCAGCAATTGAACTACAGGGTATTTAAACAAAAGATACAGATGTAGTGAAAAGAAGGGCCATATGAACCCCTATGTTCATAGCACCAATGGCCACAATAGCCAAACTTGTGGAAAGAGCCAAGATGCCCTTCAACAGACGAATGGATAAAGAAGATGTGGTCCATATATACAATGGAATATGACTCAGCCATCAGAAAGGATGAATACCCAACTTTTGTATCAACACAGACGGGACTGGAGAAGATTATGCTGAGTGAAATAAGTCAAGCAGAGAAAGTCAATTATCATATGGTTTCACTTACTTGTGGAACATAAGGAATAAAATGGAGGCCTCTAGGAGAAGGAAAGGAAAAGTGAAGGGGGGCAATTGGAGGGGTAGAAGAACCATGAGAGAATGTGGACTCGGAGAAACAAACTGAAGGTTTTAGAGGGATGGAGGGTGGGTAGATGGGTAAGTCTGGTGGTGGATATTAAAGAGGGCACATATTGAATGGAGCACTGGGTGTTATATGTAAACAATAACTCTTGGAACACTACATCAAAAATTAATGATGTATTGTATGCTGACTAACATGACACAATATAAAAAGATAGAAAGATGATAGACAGATAGATAGATAGATAGATAGATAGATAGATAGATAGATAGAAAATCATTGTAGAGAAATCCATGGCATTTCTATACACCAATTATGAAACAGCAAAAAGAAAAATCAAGGAAATTATCCCATTTACAATTGCACTAAAATCATAAGATACCTAGGAATAAACCTAACCAAAGAAGAAAGGCTATACTCTAAAATCTATAGAACACCTGCAGGAGAAAATGAAGATGATGTGAAGAAAGGAAAACAAAACATTTCATGCTCATGGATTAGAAGAAATATTGTTAAAATGTCTATGCTATCTAGAGCAATCAACACAATGCAATCCCTATCAAAATGCAATCAATATTTTGGACAGAACTGGAACAAACAATCCAAAAATTGGTATGGAACCAGAAAAAAGACCCGAATCACTAGTAGATTGTTGAAAAAGAAAATCAAAATTGGTTGTATCACAATACTGGACTTCAAGCTCTATTACAGAGCTATAATCATCAAGACAGTATGGTAGTGGCACAGAAAAGGACACATAGACCAATAGAACAGAATAGAGACCCCAGAGATGTATCCTCAACTCTAATGTTCAATTAATCTTCAACAAAGCAGGAAAGACTATCCAATGGAAAAAAGAAAGCCTCCTCAACAAATGGTTTTGGGAAAATTGGACAGCCATATGTAGAAGTATGAAACTGGACCATTTCCTTATACCATACACAAAAATAGACTCAAATGGATGAAAGATCTAAATGTGAGATAGGAGTCCATGAAAATTCTGGACAACATAGGCAGCAACCTCTTCAACCTCAACCAATACAACTTCTTGCTAGACACTTCTCTAAATGCAAGGTAAAATAAAGGCAAAAATGAACTATTGGAGTTTCATCAGGATAAACTTCTGCACAGCAAAGGAAACAGTCGACAAAACCAAAAGACGACCTACAGAATGGGAGGTGATATTTGCAAGTGGCATATCAGATAAAGGACTAGTATCCAAAATGTATAAAGACTCATCAAGCTCAACACCCAAGGAACAAATAATCCAATCAAGAAATGGGCAGAAGACATGAACAGACATTTCTCCAAAGAAGACATCCAAATGACCAACAGACACATGAAAAGTTGCTCCACATTACTGGGCATTAGGGAAATACAAATCAAAACCACAATGAAATACCACCAGTTAGAATGACTAGAATTAACAAGTCAGGAAATGACAGGTGTTGGTGAGGATGCAGAGAAAGAGGATCCCTCTTACACTGTTGGTGGGAATGCAAGCTGGTGCAATTGTTCTGGAAAACAGTATAGAGGTTCCTCCAAAAGTTGAAAATAGAGCTATCCTGGAAAATTGCACTACTGGGTATTTATCCCAATGATATAAATGTAGGGATCCAAAGGGGCATGTGTGCCCCAATGTTTATAGCAGCAATGTCCACAACAGCTAAACTATGGAACGTGCCCAAATATCCATCAACAGTGAATGAATAAAGAGAAAGTGGTATATGTATACAACGGAATATTAGGCAGCCATCAAAGAAATGAAATCTTGCCATTTGCAATGATGTGGGTGGAACTAGAGTGTATTATGCTAAGTTAAATAAGTCAATCAGAGAAAGATAATTATCATATGATTTCACTGATATGTGGAATTTAAGAAACAAGGCAGAGGATCATAGGGGAAGAGAGGGAAAAATGAAACAAGATGAAACCAGAGAGGGAGACAAACCATAAGCTACTCTTACTTATTGGAAACACACTGAGGGGTGCTGGAGGAGAGATGGTGGAAGGATGGGGTAACTGGATACAGGGTATGTGTTGTAATGAGCACTGGGTATTATATAAGACTGATGAATCACAGACCTGTACACCAAAAACAAATAATATGTTTTATGTTAATTGATTGAATTTAAACAAAAAATTAAAATAAAATATTTATATTTATATTATATAAATATTTATAAAATAAAATACAAAAATAAAAATAAAAAATTCTCTATCACTACTTTTTTTATCATTTTAATTATTATGTTTTTTGGTGTTTAGTTACTTGGATTCATGTTGTTTGAGGCTCTCTCTAATTCCTGGATCTGAAAATATGTTTTCTTACTCAGATTAGAGGAGTTTCCAGCTATTATTCCTTTTAATACATTTTTTGCCCTCTTCTGTCTCTCTTCTTCTGGGATCCTTGTAGTGTAAATGTTATTTACACATCATCATGTCACAAATTTTACTTACACTGTTCTATTATTATATTATTCTTTTTATCTCTTTTTAATTTAAATTCAATTAACCAACATTAGTTTCAGATGTAGAGTTCAATAATTCATCAGTTGCATATAACACCCAGTGCTCGTCACATCACATGCCCTCCTTAATGTTCTTTCCAAATTACCCCATCCCCCATCCCTACAGCAACCCTCAGTTTGTTTCCTCTAGTTAAGAGTCTCTCATGGTTTTTCTTCATCTCTACTTCCCATTCAGTTTTCTTGCCCTTCCCTTATGATCCTCTGTTCTGTTTCTTATTTTCTTTCTGCTGTTCAGCTTGATTAGTTTCCAATACTCTGTCTTTCAGATCACTGATTCATTCTTCTGCATATTCTAAACTACTGTTGATAACCTCTGGTGTATTTTTTATTTTAGTTGTTAGTTCCTTAACACTGACTTAAAAAAATATTTTCTAAGAATGAAATACAACAAAAAATATCTAGGAATTGCTCACTAGGAGGCATTACACAATTTTTTTCATTCTTCTCTCTATTATTTGTATAAAGGATTCAGAAAATAAAACAAAAACTCTGGGCTTCTGATATTTAAATTAACCACTGTAATCCTAGTTATAAGATTATATAACCATGGTAAACAAATTTCCAAATAAATAAGTGTGGATAAACTAAGACTTCCTATTCCCAAGATACAAATAACACTCAAACTATAATGTGAGCCATTTCTTCATCAAACTTATACACTGTTAACATTGTTAGTGTTAGTATTCTCTCTTGTAACTGATGTTTCCCAATTTAAAACATGGTAATATATTTTTCAGTTTCCAAAGGGAATTCTAATTTGTCAGTCTGTATAATTTTACTTCTCTGAGCATATTTTTTGATGTGTTTTAACTAAGTAATCCAAAACTCCTTTTTAGAGTGGACAGTGGTGCAGATTCATGTTTCTTTAAATATAATTAATATTCTATATTTCAAAGCAAAAAATATATAAAATATGTGCATGCATTTAGAAAAAAATGAAAAAAATCACTGGAAGAAATATTACAGACCACCAAACATCATTCTCATAACATCTGTAAACACAGTTGCTAGTTCCCATCTCTAAGTCTTATTTGTTGTGGTCTCAGCAATACTCATAATTTTTTTCAGTCTTGGTTTTCTCAATTTCAAGATGATGCTAATTACATATACTTTATATAGTTACATATGCTTTACATAGTTATGTATACTTTATGTAGTTAGGATAGTAATTAAATGAGTTAGTTTAAAGTTTTTAGCAAAATTCCTGCCAGACAGCAAATGTTCTATAAATCGATGCTGTTAATAGTAATATTTTTGATATGTTCTTCATTGATTTCTGTGGATGTTGATTAAGTTGAAGATTTGGAATATTTAAAACTTTGATTCTCACTGATGTATTAAAATGTTCTAAAAGAGTTGGTGGTTTAATACTAATGCAGGTAACATGCATGAAAATATAGCAATCTTGGAGTTTCACCAAGATGGCGGAGAGGGAGATTCCATTTCAACCAGTCCCCTGAATTTAGCTAGAAATCTACCAAGCCACTCTGAACACCCATGAAATCAGCCTAAGATGTAAGGTTATACACATGTGGATCTGTACGGAGGCAGAGGATCATCAGTCAAGAGGTACAAGGATGGAGTTGGGGTTGCACAGACAGATATCAGAGGATAAACAGAAGGGGTAGGGAGCCAAGAGAAGCTATCCATTGGATAGTAATACTTTAGTGCAAAAATATCCTGAGTTTGGGGACCAGAGATAGCTTGGAAACTGGTGGCTGCAAGACGGGAAAGGACTGATAACAGCACTCAAACAGAACACAGTGGCTTAAGGGCAATCAATGGGACTGGGTGGCCACAGGTGTGGACCTAAGCCCACAGTCCTGGGACTGACCGTAGCCACTGGCTGCCTGTGCCAGAGAGGACCCAGTGCGAAATTGAGTCAGTGGTACCTGGGGCTGGCAGTTGCTGCCGCCGCTGCCACCATCTCCACCACCACTGCCTCGGCTGAAAGGACCCGGCTTGAATTGGAGCCCACAGTCCCCAGAATGGCAGCTGCTGGGGCTGGGCTCATTGGTCCGGTATTGGTCATGGTTTTGGTGGCACAGTTGTGCAGAGATAAGTGGGGTGCAGAGACAACCTAGGTTGAACACTGGCAAGGTCTCTGGAAGGGTGAACCACCTGTGGGAGGCTGCAGTATTCAATAACACTTCCAGAGGGGGAGTCTGTGTGTTCTGGAGGATTCAGAGAGGAGCAGACTGTGGTTTCTCTCTGAGGTGGAGTTTGGGGTACGGACAGTTTACTTTGTCCTGACCCTCCAAAAAGGTGAAAAAACCACGAGGGAACAAAAGCCTTAAAAAGGTAGCCATGGATCCCAGCCCCTTGATAGGGGGCAGGGCAACACTGCTCAAGCAGTATAGGTTGAAAAACAACATGTCAGGCCCCTCCCCCAGAGGACAAGTTGAAAGAACAAGAGGACAATAACCACAGGGTCCCCATAAAATTGTAAAACCCCGACACCAGGGGAAAACAGTATATTAAGATCCTGGCCTTGCCTCACAGCCTGCATTTCTTAGATACAAATTTATTCTCTGTCTCTTTTTAATTCTTTCTCATGATTCTTGTTTTATTTTTCCCTACTTATCATTTCAACGAGATGTGTAATACAACATATTCCATACTGACTTTTTAACTTTAACTTTTTCAGATATAAGCTTCAATGTAGTCCTTTCTTACCTATTCAATAACATAT
>LNAC01001035.1:298510-335754 GCA_002007465.1 Ailurus styani | reverse complement strand
ATATATATATATATATATATATATATATATATATATATATATATATATATCAGTTTTTAATTTCCTATATTTCTGGGAAGTAGAGTACTCTAAACAAAATAACAAAATACACCCAGGAAGAGCTGAAATACCCTTCCTCTCCCACATCGAGGGATTGTAAACACCTTCCCATCATCCCCCCTTTTTATTTTTGGGTTCCTTTTTTTTTTTTTTTTTGCCTTTTTGTTTGTTTGTTTTTGTTTTTCTAAATTAAAAATCTTATTCTCGGGTCTCATTTCCACTCTTGTTGTTGTTTTTGTTTTTCTTTTTGGTGGTGATTTCCAATTACTTTAGACCTTCCAAGGGTGCACCTTGCCTGGAGAGTGGTTGATAGTTTCAGCTGTACATCGCCTCAACCACAACTCAACAGAATGACTAGGAGGAGGAACTCCCCACAAAGAAAAGTCCCAGAGACAATGACCTCTCCTGCAAATATAATGGATATGGATCGAAGCAAGATGTCCAAAATAGACTACAGGGTAGCAGTTATAAAGATAATAGTGAGGCTAGAGAAAACTATTAATGGCAACAGAGATTCATTAAGGGCAGAAATGAGAGCAGACCTGGTAGAACTTAAAAATGTTATCAGTGAGATACAATCTAATCTAGATACTCTAAGAGTTAGAGTAAATGAGGCAGAAGAACTAATTAGTGATCTTGAAGACAAACTGATAGAAAAGAAGGATCAGGAGGAGTCCTGAAACAAACAGCTTAAAATCCATGAAAACTTAATCAGAGAAAAAAAATGATGCCATGAATCATTCCAATGTCAGAATTATTAGGGTCCCTGAAGGGGTGGAGAGAGATAGAGGACTAGAAGATATATTTGACCAAATTGTAACCAAGAATTTCCCTAATCTGAGGAATGAAACAAGCAATCATGTCCTAGAGGCAGAGAGAACACCCCCCCCAAGGTCAATGAGAGCAGACAAATGCCCAGGCATGTAATTCTAAAACTTGCAAATCTTAGAACAAAGGAAATCATTTTAACGTCAGTTAGGGGGACGAGAGTCCTTACCTACAGAGGGAGGAACATCAGAATAATGTCATACCTGTCCACAGAGACCTGGCAAGACAGAAAGGGCTAGCAAGACATATTCAGGGACTAAATGAGAAGAGTATGCAGCCAAAAATTCCTTATCCGGCAAGGCTGTCATTCAGAATGGATGGAGAGATATGAAGCCTCCAGGACCAGAAGAGACTAAAAGAATATGTGAGCACTAAGCAGCAAAATATATTAAGGGGGATTATATAAAAGGAGAAAGATCCCCAAGAGTGATATAAAACAGAAACATACAGAGACAATCTATAGAAATAAGCACTTCACAGGCAACACGATGACAATAAAATCTTATCTGTCAAAAATCACTCTCAACACGAATGGCCTAAATGCTCCCATAAAATAGCACAGGATTGCAGATTGGGTGAACAGACAGGACCCATCCATACACTGTCTACATTTTGAACCTAAAGATACATCCAGACTGAAAGTGAAGGGACAGAGAAAATATTTCATGCCAATGGACCACAAAAGAAAGCTGGGTAGTGATTCTCATATCAGACAATTCAGATTTTAAGCTAAAGTCTGTATTAGAGATACAGAAGGACACTATATCATTTTTAAAGTTTCTATCCAACAAGAAGACATAACAATTTTAAGTATCTATGCCACCAATATGGGACCAACCAACTATACAAGCTAACTGTTAACCAAAATAGACATATTGATAATAATATGTTAATCGTAGAAGACTTAACCCTCCACTCTCAGCAACAGACAGATCAACTAAGCATAAAATCAACAAAGAAACAAGAGCTTAGAATGAAACACTGGACCAGATGAACCCCATAGATATATACAGAACATTCCACCCTAAAACAACAGAATACTCATTCTTCTCGAGCGCACATGGAACTTTCTCTAGAATAGACCACATACTGGGTCACAAATCATGTCTCAACCAATACCAAAAGACTGATATTTTTTCCTGGATATTCTCAGACCACAATTCTTTGAATCTGGAACTCAATCACAAGAAAAAGATTGAAAGATATTCAAACACTTGGAAGCTAAAGATCATCCTGCTCAAGAATGTTTGGGCCAATCAGGAAATCAAAGAAAACCTTAATCAATTCATGGAAACCAATAAGAATGAATCATCAATCTAATACCTATGAGATATGACAAAGGCGGTCCTAAGAGGGAAATACATAAGCATCCAAGCCTCATTCAAAAAAATAGAAAAATCCTGAAAGCACAGACTATCTTTACACCTTAAAGATCTAGAGAATCAACAACAAAGTAAGCCTAACCCATGAACAGGAAGGGAAATAATTAAGATTATATCAGAGGTCAATCAGTTAGAAACCAGAAATACAGTAGAACACATTAACGACACTGGAAGTTGGTTCTTTGAAAGAATTAATAAGATTGAGGTTGCCTGGGTGGCTCAGATGGTTAAGCATTGGCCTTCAGTTTAGGTCATGATCCCAGGGTCCTGGGATCGAGTCCCACATCAGGCTCTCTGCTCATCAGGGAGCCTGCTTCTCCCTCTGCCTCTGCCTCTCTCTCTCATGCTCTGTCTCTCATGAATAAATAAATAAAATCTAAAAATATAATTAATAAGATTGATAAACCACTGGCCAGACTTAGTCAAAAGAAAAGAGAAAGGACCCAAATTAGTAAAATTATGAATGAAAGGGGACAAATCATGACTAACACCAAGGAAATAGAAACAATCATCAGAAATTATTATCATGAATTTTGGAACACTGAAAAAATAAAATTAAAAAAATGCTATTGTAATGAAGGTAAAAAGAGAAGAAATTATTATCAACAGCTATATGCCAATAAGTTAAGTAACCTGGAAGAAAGGGTGAATTCCTAGAAACATAAACTGCCAAGACTGAAACAGGAAGAAATTAACAACTCGAATATATCCATTACCAGTAATGAGATTGAAGCAGTGATCAAAACTCCCAAAAACCAAGAGTCCAGGGTTTGATGGATTCCCTGGGGAATTCTACCAAGCATTCAAAGGAGAAATCATACCTTTTTTCCTGAAGCTATTTCAAAAAAGTAGAAACAGAAGGAAAACTTCCAGGTTCTTTCTACGAGGCCAGCATCACCTTGATTCCCAAAACAGGCAAAGACCCCATCAAAAAGGGGGATTTCAGACAAATATACGTGATGAATATGGTTGCCAAAATTCTCAACCATATCCTAGCTAATAGGATCCAACAGTACATTAAAAGGATTATCCACAGTGACCAAGTGGAATTTATCCCTAGGATACAAGGGTGGTTCAACATAAGCAAACCAATCAGTGTGATAGAACACATAAATAAGAGAAGAGACAAGAACCACATGGTTCTCTCAACTGATGCAGAAAAACCACTGGAAAAAATAAAGCATGCATTCCTGATTAAAACTCTTCAGAGTTTAGGGATAGAGGGAATATACCTCAACTTCATAAAATCCATCTATGAAAAACCCACAGTGACTATCATTCTCAATGGGAAAAAGCTGAAAGCCTTTCCCTTAAGATCAGGAATTCGACAAGGATACCTACTCTCACCACTATTTTTCAACATAGTACTAGAAATCCTAGCAACAGCAATCAGACAACAAAAAGAAATAAAATTTATTCAAATCGGCAAAGAAGTCAAACTCACTCTTCATAGACGACATGATATTTTGTGTGGAAAACCCAAAAGACTATATCCCCAAATTACTAGAACTCATACAGCAATTCAGTAATGTGGCAGGATACAAAATCAGTGCACAGAAAGAATTTTCTTTTTTATACACTAGAAATGTAACTGTAGAAAGTGAAATTAGAGAATCAATTCCATTTACAACAGCACCAAAAACCATAAGATACATTGGAATAAACCTAACCAAAGAGGTAAAGGATGTATGCTCTAGGAAGAACAGAACACTCATGAATGAAACTGAAGAAGACACAAAAAGATGGAAAAACATTCCATTCTTATGGATCAGAAAAATAAACATTGTTAAAGTGTCTATTCTGCCCAGAGAAATCTATACTTTGAAAGCCATTCCAGTCAAAATAACATCGGCATTTTTCAAAGTGCTGGAACAAACAATCCTAAATATTGTACAGAACCAGAAAAGACCCCTAATCGCCAAGGAAATGTTGAAAAAGAAAAACAAAGCTGGGGGCATAATGTTGCCTGATTCTAAGCTCTATTACAAATTTGTGACCACCAAGACAGCATGGTACTGGCACAAAAACAGACACATAGACTAATGGAACAGAATACAGAACCCAGATATGGATTCTCAACTCCATGGTCAAGTAATCTTCTACAAAACAGGAAAAAATATCCAATGGAAGAAAGACAGTCTCTTCAATAAATGGTGATGGGGGGGCGCCTGGGTGGCTCAGTGGGTTAAAGCCTCTGCCTTCAGCTCAGGTCATGATCTCAGGGTCCTGGGATTGAGGCCTGCATTGGGCTCCATGCTCAGCAGGGAGCCTGCCTTCTCCTCTCTCTCTGCCTGCCTCTCAGCCTACTTATGATCTCTCTCTCTGTCAAATAAATAAGTAAAATATTTAAAAAAATAAATGGTGATGGGGAAATTGGGCAGCTATATACAGAAGAATAAACATGACCATTGTCTTACACCATACACAAAGATAAACTCAAAATGGAGGAAAGGCCTCAATGTGAGACAGGAATCCATCAAAATCCTAGAGCAGTAACCTCTTCAACATCAGCCACAGCAACTTCTTTCAAGACATGTCTCCAAAGGCAAGGGAAACAAAGGCAGAAATAAACTTTTGGGACTTCATCCAGATAAAAAGCTTCTGCATAGCAAAAGAATCAGTCAACAAAACAAAGAGGCAACCCACAGAATGGGAGAAGATACTTGAAAATGACACTACAGACAAAGGGATGATATCTAAGATCTATAAAGAACTTCTCAAACGCAACACCCAAAGAACAGATAACCAAGTCAAAAAATGGACAGAAGACATGAGCAGACATTTCTCCAAAGAAGATACACGAATGGATAACAGGCACATGAAAAAGTGTTCATCATCATTAGCCATAAGAGAAATTCAAATTAAAACCACATTGAGATACCACCTAACACCAGTTAGAATGGCAAAAATCGACAAGGCAAGAAACAACAAATGTTAGAAAGGTTGTGGAGAAAGGAGAACCCTCTTAAACTGTTGTTGGGAGTGTAAATTGGTTCAGCCACTTTGGAAAACAGTGCGGAAGTTCCTCAAAAATTCAAAATGGTGCTATGCTATGACCCTGCACTGCTGGGTATTTATCCCAAAGATACAGATGTAGTCAAAAGAAAGGCCATATGCACCCCAATGTTCATAGCAGCTATGTCCACAATAGCCAAACTTTGAGAAGAGAGAAGATGCCTTTCAGGAGATGAATGGATAAAGAAGATGTGGCCCATATACACAACATAATATTACTTAGCCCTCAAAAAGGATAAATACCCAACTTTTGCATCAACATGGATGGGACTGGAGGAGATTATGTTAAGTGAAATAAGTCAAACAGAGATGCTCAATTATCATATGGTTTCACTTATTTGTGAAACTTAAGGAATAACATGGAGGATATTAGGAGTAGTAAAAAAAAATGAAGAGGAAGAAATCGGTGTGCGAGACAAACCATGAAAGACTGGGAAACAAATGGAGAGTTTTAGAAGGGAGGGTGGTGGGGGATAGGTTAGCCTGGTGATGGGCTTTAAGGAGGGCACAGATTGCATGGAGCACTGGGTGTTATACACAACTAATTAATAAAGAAACACTATATCAAAAATTAATGATGTATTTTATGGTGACTAACTCAACACAATTAAAAAATATATATATAAATGATTAATTTTATATGTTTGCTTATCCTTAATTTCTTCTTTTTGAATTGTCTAAGTCTCTTTCCACTTTTAAAATTAGGGAATAATCTTTTTTCATGACTTTATGTAACTATTTATATATTAATGAATTGAAAATATCATTCACCCCCGCATTTCCAACTTTTTGTGGTTTATGAGTTCAAATATGCACTCAACCTTAAGCATACAAAATTTTTTTTTATGCAATTGCAATCAAACATGGATCCCTTCCTTGAGCTGAATTTAAACCTACTCTTTGCAACTGTTTTCTCTTTAATCATAGAAACCAGGCTTTATCTCATACTTTTCAATGTGTAGCACAGGACCTTGCAAAATCAGGAGCTCAGTGAATATCTTATTAAAATGAAACTGTCTGGTCAACAGGTACAAAAAATCATGCTCAACTTCAATAATCATCAGGGACATGCAATACAAAACCACAATGGGATATCATTTAATGCCTGTTGCAAAGGCTACTATCAAAGAGACAATTAAAAAGTGTTGTAAAGGATGTGGAGAAAGGAAGACAGTTGTGCACCATTGGTGGGAATGTAACTTGGTGCATCAACTATGGAGAACCATACGGAAGACCTGAAAAAAAAATAAAACAGACCTAGCATATGTTCCAGAAATTCTACTTCTGAGTATTTTTCTGAAGAAAATGAAAACACAAACTCTAAGAGATATGTACACCTCCACATACCCAAAGCATTATTTTCAATAGCCAAGACATGGAAACAGCCAAAGTGTCCATAAATGAATGAGTGGATAATTTAGGTGTGACATATATACAAAATGGGATATCATTTCACTGTTAAAAATAACATTTTGCCACTTGCAACAACATGAGCAGATCTTAAGGGCATTATGCTGAATGGAATAAATCAGACAAAGACAAAAATCCTATGATGTCACTTATGTGTGGAAACTTAAAAGAAAAAAATGAGCACATACGTACAGAGAGCAGAGTTGAGAGGGGAAGGATCAGCCAAATTGTTGAAAAGGGGCAACATTTACAAGCATATTGTTTAAAAAAATAAGTCCTAAGGATGTAAATACAGCATGTGATTATAGTTAATGATACTGTATTGTATATTTAAAAATTGCTAGGCGATGTGCACCTGGGTGGCTCAGTGGGTTAAGCCTCTGCCTTTGGCTCAGGTCATGATCTCAGGGTCCTGGGATCAAGGCCCGCATCAGGCTCTCTGCTCAGTGGAGAGCCTGCTTCCTTCTCTCTCTCTGCCTACTTGTAATCTCTCTCTCTGTGTCAAATAAACAAAATCTTTAAAAAAATTGTTAGGCGAGTACATCTTAAATTTTAATCATAAGGAAAGCATTATTATTATGTATAATGATGGATGTTGACAAGACTTCTTGTGGTGATCATTTCACAATATATACAAATACTGAACCATTATGTTGTCTACCTGAAAGTAATAGAATGTTATATGTAAATTATACCTCAATTTAAAAAATAGATTAAAATAATATAAAAATGGAATTTTATATATAAGCACTTAAAAGCTGAGTCTAGTAAATGTTAAATTGCATTTTCTTTAGTCTAGAAAGAGATTAAATATATTTTAGCATATTTGCTGCAATTAGATGTCACAGTTATCATTTTTTAAGTTAGTGATGATAGCAGCATTGGATTTCATTGGTATATTTTTTATTAATTTCTTAATGAGTAAAACAAAATGCACTGACAATGTAGTATTATTCATTGTCCTGAGGTCCTGTTTTAAAATGTGAACATGTTTCAGAAGACTGCATTTCCCTTCAGCTCTACAAATTTTGGAGTTTATATGTTATAGTAGAAGCAATAGTTAAAAAAATAATCATAAATTGGGGTGCCTAGGTAGTACAATCAGTTAAACATCTGCCTTTGGTTCAGGTCATGATGCCAGAGTCCTGGGGGATGCAGAAGAATCTGCTTTGTCCTCCCTCTCTGCTCCTACCCCTCCACACTCATATGTTCTCTCTTTCAAATAAATAAATAAAATCTTTTAAAAAATCACAAATTTACCATTCTGTGAATTTTAAAGTTTTGATGAGTTCTTAGGTTTGCTTTCAAATTTTTCTGCATCTGTGGGTATTTTTTTATAACTCATTTCTTGTCTTGAAATGTCAGTGTTCAAAAATATGAATAGCAACTTATTAGAGATAGAAGATTATGGATAAAAACACTGGAGAGGGACTCTGTAGATCAATGTTCAAATTATAAAGCTACACAGTCTTTGGGCAAGGCACTGAATTTTATGTTGCTCAATATCACAGTCTAAAGAGGACCATGATTCATATACATTGTCACTAGAGACTGCTATTACTGTTTTTACTAGTTCTAGTATTACTAGTCTCAGTTCCTGGTTTTATGAGGAAAAAAAATAAAACAGACCTGACTCATGCCAAAATACTTTAAGCCCTGCCAACTTACTCTTATACTTTTTTTATGCCCTGTCTCAGGTCTTAGGGTTTTGATATTACTCTAACCCCTCTATTGCAGTGGACTTAGCATTGTATCTGGAGAAGCAAGCATTGCCTACCCATACTCAAGTATTATTTGGCCTTTTCCCTGACTGACCTTTGCTAAGAAAAGACATTCCTTTCTGTAGCTGAGGGAAGCGGCAGATCAAATAAATCTGTAAGTTATGAATAAAAAAATAAAGAGGGTCATGAGGTTAAAATCCCTTCAAAGGCAAATTGTAAATATAAATATCAATCATGTGATTATATGGGTCATGGTAGGTGTACATAACTGAAATGCAGCCTTCACCCTATCAGCAGGTATTTTCATTCTTTACAGTCTTGACATTAAAGCAGGTAGATGGTTTAAATGCTGTTTCTAATTACTAAGTAATCCATTAACTCTAGGAAGGAAGGACAACTAGAGCATTTAGTACCATGGAGGGAATTGTAATAAAAAAAAGGCCCAATAAAAGAAAAAAAGTGTTTCTCTTAAAATTCTTTTATAAGAAAGAGATTGGGACCTAGGAGGATGTGAATGATGTCATCAATGATGATTGACAGAGAGAAGGGTTTTATTTATTTATTTATTTATTTATTTATTTATTTATTTATTTATTTATTTATTTATTTATTTATTTATTATTCTTTGCCCCAGGGGTACAGGTCTGTGAATCATCAGGCTTACATCTTTCACAGCATTCACCAAAGCACAATAGAGCAGTGGTTCATTTGGATATTTTTGTTTTTATTTTTATACCAATTAATTCCAGAAAGGAAGAAATTCTCAAATGGATATAGATTTTGCAAGTAGGTTATAGGTAAATGAGGAAATTGGAGATTCAGAAAAAATAAAAACAAAAAGAAAGAAAATAAAAAGGTAAGAGCTTCAATATTCTTGCTATAAATTGGGCACCAGTTGGTATCTATATTTTTTGGACTCTGATATAAGCTGTAAAATACCATGAATTATGGGGTTCAGAATGACCACAAAGTAAAAGGAAATCAATTGCTGAGGAGCAACACAATTATTTCTGGAAATGAAATTCCTGGGAAATCACTTCAATTGGTCCACAATTAGAGGTCACAGAGAGGGGGCAATACAATTAAAAACACCTTGAGCAAGATTCACTTGTAAAAATAAATCTCCTGTCTTGTGGCCCATCTTCCCTCAAGATGGAACTCAATGTTCTATCTCCAGCCCTTTTCTGTAACTTTAAGCTCAGTTTCTTTACCTGTGAATGTTGATAATAATAAAAACTACCTTGAACTGCTATTGAGGCTCAAAGGAGGTAATACATGTAAAACTCTTGGTAAATTAATTGATAATATTAAGCACTTGATATAGCATATTACTTTATTAGACACTGTAGTGGGTTGAGAGTAAAGAGAATTTTTCTTTTCTTTTTTTATAAAGATTTTATTTATTTATTTGACACGGAGAGAGAGATCAGATCACAAGTAGGCAGAGAGGCAGGTGGAGAGAGAGGAGGAAGCAGGCTTCCTACTGAGCAGGGAGCCCGATGCAGGCCTCGATCCCAGGATCCTGAGATCATGACCTGAGCCGAAGGCAGAGGCTTCAACTCACTGAGCCACCCAGGCGCCCGAGAATTTTTCTTATTTATATATCCTATTAACCTGTTTTTGAATTTTTTAGAATCTAACTCTCATTCTTTGTTACATATTTTCTAAACCCATTATTTGTATTGTCTTTTTATATATTGTTAAACAATACATAATCTGAACATAAATTTAGTGGATCTTTTTTATTTCAAGTTTTTAAATTTAAACTGTAGTTAACATATATCGTAAAATTGATTTCAGGGGTAGAATTTAGTGATTCATCAATTTCATGTAATTCCAACTGCTCACCATAAGTGCCCTCTTTAATACCCATCACCCATTTAGCCCATCCCATACCTACCTATCTCCATCAACCCTGTTTGTTTTACATAGTTGAATCTTTTATTTGAATCCCTCTCTTTTTTTGCCTTTCCCCTATGTTCATCTATTTTGTTTCATAAATTCCACATGTGATTTTCACTGGATCTTTAGCAATACCTATCACCATTCCCATAAATCTGTCAGAGAATCACAACTTTTACATAGCAGTGATGAAAATGGTAAAAAAACATAATTAATATTAAATAAGGGTTATTTTTCAACATCTTCACCAACTCATAACATTTAATATAGATAGATATGAATTTAGTGCTATTGTATTATCTGTAAATTTGTTTCTGGAGAGTTTCTTTGTTCCTTTCTGATATTTGTTGCTTTAGGTCTTTCTTTCCCACTCAGAGTCCACTATAATATTTCTTGTGGGACTAGTTTTGTGGTAATGAAATCCTTTAGTTTTTGTTTCTCTGGGAAACTCTCTCTCTTCTTATACTCTGAATGAAACCTGGCTGAAGAAAATGTTCTTGGCTACATATTTTTTCCCATTCAGCACATTGAATTTATTGTGTGACTGCCTTCTGGCCTGACAAGTTTTTTTTTCTTCTTCTTCAAGTTTTTATTTAAATCCACGTTAGTTAACATGTAGTGTGACATTGATCTAAAGAGTACAATTTATTGATTTGTCACTTATATATAATACCAAGGGCCCATCAAAATAAGTGCCCTTCATAATGCCCATCCCACAATTACCCCGTTCCCCAACACACATCCCTTAAAGAAACCCTCATTTGCTATAGTTAGGGGTCTCTTATAGTTTGCCTCCCTCTCTGCTTTTATCTTATTTTCTTTTTCTTTCCCTTCCCCCATGTTATCTGCTTTGTTTCTTAAATTCCGCATATGAATGAACTCATATGGTATTTGTCTTTCTCTGACTAACTTATTTTGTTTAGCATAATACACTCTAGTTCCAAACACAGCATTGAAAATGGCAAGATTTCATTCATTTTGATGGCTGAGTAATATTCCAAAGTATGTACATACCACATCATCTTTATCCATTCATCAGTGGATGTACACATGGCCTCTTTCTGAAGTTTGGCTCCTGTTGATAATGCTGCTACAAACATTGGGTGCCTTTAAGCCTTCCAAACTGTACTACTTTTGTACCCTTTGGATAAATGCCTAATAGTGCAATTGCTGGGTCATAGGGTAGTTATATTTTTAACTTTTTGAGGAACCTCAATACTGTTTTCCACATTGGCAGCACTAGTTTGAATTCCCACTAAGAGTGCATGAGGGTTCCCGTTTCTCCATATCCTCTCCAAAGCCTGTTGTTTCTTGTGTTGCTAATTTTACCCATTCTGACAAGAGTGAGGTAGTAACACATCGTGGTTTTTATTTGCATTTCCCTGTTGATGAGTAATCTTGAGCATCTTTTCATGTGTTTGCTAGCCATCTGTATATCTTCTTTGGAAAAAAAATGTCAATTCATGTCTTCTGCCCATTTAGTAACTGGATTATTTGTTTTTTGGGATTAAGTTTCATGAGTTCTTTATAGATTCTGGATACTAACCATTTATCAGTTATGTTATTTGCAAATACCTTCTCCCATTTAATAGGTTGCCTTTCAGTTTTGTTGATTGTTTCCTTTGCTATACAAGAGCTTTTTATCCTGATCAAGTCCCAGTAGTTCATTTTTGCTTTTGTTCCCCTTCCCTCTGGGAGACATGTCTAGTAAGAAGATGCCACAGTCAAGGTCAAAGATGTATTTGCCTTCTTCTATAGAATTTTGATGGTTTACTGTCTCATATTTAGGTCTTCCATGCCTTTTGAATTTTTTTGTGATTAGTGTAACAAAATGGTCCAATTTCAATCTTCTGCATGTAGCTATCCAGTTTTTCCAAACTGATTATAGAAGACACTGTCCTTTTTCCCATTGGTTATTCTTTCCTGCTTTGTCAAAAATGAGTTAACCATATAGTTTAGGGTCTGCTTTTTGGGTTCTATACTCTATTTCATTGATCTATATGTCTGTTTTTCTGCCAGTACCATACTGTCTTAATGATTACAGCTTGTAGCCTGTAATTATAATGCCTCCAGCTTTGCTTTAATTTTCAACATTACTTTGGTTATTCGGAAATTTTCTGGTTCCATACAAATTATAGAATTGTTTGTTTCAGCTCTGTAAAAAATGTTGGTGGTATTTTGGCAGGGATTGCTTTGAATGTGAAGATTTCTTTGGGTAGTATATACATTTTAGCAAAGTTTTTTTTCTTCCAGTCTATGATGTTTTTCCATTTCTTTGTCTTTTTCCATTTCTTTCTTAAGTGTTATATAGTTTGCTGAGCACAGGTATTTTTACCTCTTTGATTAGGTTTATTCCTTGGTATCTTAGTTTTTGGTGCAATTGAAAATAGGATTGATTCTTTGATTTATTTTTTCTGCTGCTTCACTATTGGTGTATATAAATGCAACAGATTTCTGTATGTTGATTTTATATCTAGCAACATTGCTGAATTAATATGTCAGTCCAAGCAATTGCTAAAAAAGACTTTATTTCTTTTTATTTGAAAGAGAGAGAGAGAGAGAGAGAGAGAGAGAGAGAGAGAGAGAGAGAGAGAGAGTGATAACAAGAGAGCACACAAGTGGTAGGGGGATAGAGAGGAGCAGAGGGAGAGGCAGAAGCAGACTCCCTGCTGAACAGAGTTTCTGATGCAGGGCTCTATCCCAGGACCCTGAGATCATTACCTGAGCCACAGGCAGATGTTTAACCGATAGCCAACCAGCTGCCCCAATTACAGCAATTTTTTTGATGAACTCTTTTGGGTTTTCTACATAGAGTATCACGTCACCTGTGAAGAGTGGAAGTTTGCTTCTGACTTGCCAATTTAGATTCCCATTAGTTGATTTTGTTATCTGATTATAGAAGCTAAGACCTCTAGTACTATGCTGAGCAGTGGTTAGAGTGGACATCCCTGTCATGTTCCTCACATTAACTCTCAGGTTCTCCCAATTGAAGATGATATTCACTATGGGTCATTTATATATGGCCTTTATGATGTTGAAGTATGTTCCTTCTATCCTTATTTTCTTGAGGGTTTTTATCAAGAAAGGATGCAATATTTGGTCAAATGATTTTTGCATATCTATTGAGAGGATCATACAGTTCTGATCCATTCTTTTATTAATGTGAGGTATCATGTTCATTGATTTGCGGTTATTGAAGCAACCCTGTAACCATGGAATAAATCCCAAGTGATTGTGGCATAATAATTCTTTTAAAGTACTGTCAGATTTGGTTTGCTAGTATCTTGTTGAGAATTTGTCATTTATGTCCATCACGGATATTGCTCTATAATACTCCTGTTTAGTGGAGTCTCTGATTTTGGGATCAAGGTAATGCTGTCCTCATAGAATGAATTTGGAAGCTTTCTTTCAATTTCTATTTTTCAGAGGAGTTTCAAAAATAGTTATTAAGGATTTTTTTTTATTTTTCATTCTTTATCACTACAAAAAAAACTAATGATGTATCATGTGGTGAGTAACATAACACATTAAAAATAATAAATAAATAGAATTTAGTTAACATATACTGTACTTTTAGTTATGGAGATAGAACTTAATGATTTATCAAATACATTTAACACTGAGTGCTTTATAGATCTTGGATATCAGCTCTCTGGCTGTAGTGTCATCTGTGAATATCTTCTCCCATTCTGTGGGTTGCCTCTTTGTTTTGTTGACTGTTTCCTTTGGTATGCAGAAGGTTTTTATCTTGATGAAGTCCCAAAAGTTCATTTTTGCTTTTGTTTCCTTTGCCTTTGGAAACGTGTCTTGAAAGAAGTTGCTGTGGCCAATGTCAAAGAGGTTACTGGCTATGTTCTCCTCTAGGATTTTGATAGATTCCTCTCTCACATTGAGGTTGTTCATCCATTTCGAGTTTACCTGTGTGTAAGGTGTGAGAGACTGGTCGAGTTTTATTCTTCTATACAAATCTGTCCAATTTTCCCAGCACCATTTATTGAAGAGACTGTCTTTTATCTATTGGATATTTTTTCCTGCTTTGTCTAAGATTCTTTAACAATAGAGTTGAGGGTCCATTTCTGGACACTACACTCTGTTCCATTGGTCTATGTGTCTGCTTCTGTGCCAGTACCATGCTGTCTTGGAGATCACAGCTTTGTAGTAAAGCTTGCAATCAGCAAAAGTGATGCCCTCAGCTTTGTTTATCTTTTTCAACACTTCCTTGGCGATTCAGGGTCTTTTCTGGTTCTGTACAATATTATAGGATTGTTTGTTCCTGCACTTTGAAAAATGTTGTTGGAATTTAGATCAGGATGGCATTGAAACTACAGATTGCTCTGGGCAGTATAAACATTTTAACAATGTTTATTCTTCCAATCCAGGAACACGGAATGCTTTTCCATCTTTTTGTATCTTCCTTCATTTTCTTTCATGAGTGTTCTGTAGTTCCTCAGGTACAGATCGTCTACCTCTTTGGTTAGGTTTATTCCAAGATATGGTTCTTGGTGCTATAGTAAATGGAATCGATTCTATAATTTCTGTTTATATATTTTCATTGCTAATGTATAAGAAAGTAACTGATTTGCATGGATTGGTTTTGTATCCTGCCACATTACTGAATTGCTGTATGAGTTCTAGTAGTTTGGGTGTGGAGTCTTTTGGGTTTTCCATATAAAGTATCATGTCATCTGTGGAGAGAGAGAGAGTTTGACTTCTTCTTTGCCAATTTGAATAAATTTTGTTGTTGTTGTTGTTGTCTTATTTATGTTCTTAGGACTTCTAGTACTATGTGGAACAACAGTGGTGAGAGTAGGCATCCTTGTCGTGTTCCTGATCTCAATGGGAAGACTGTCAATTCTTCCCTATTGAGAATGATACTCGCTGTGGGATCTTCATAGATAGATTTTAAGAAGTTGAGGAATGTTGCCTCTATCCCTATACTTTGGAGATATTTAATCATCCTTGGAATGGATGCTGTAATTTTGTCAAATGCTTTTTCTGCATCAATTGAGAGGACCATGTGGTTCTTCTCTCCTCTTTTATTGATTTGTTCTATCACATTGATTGATTTGTGTATGTTGAATGACCATTGCAACCCAGAGATAAATCCAACCTGGTCATGGTAGATAATCTTTTTAATGTACTGTTGGATCCTAATAGCTAGGATCCTGTTAAGAATTTTGGCATCCATATTCATCAGGGATATTGGTCTGAAATTCTCCTTTGTGATAGGGTCTTTGCCTCATTTGGGGAGTAAGGTAATTCTGGCTTCATAGAAAGAGTCTGGAAGTTTTCCCCTGTTTCTATTTTTTGAAACAGCTTCAGGAGAATAGGTATGATTTCTTCTTTGATTGCTAGAATTCCCCAGGGAATCTGTCAGGTCCTGTACTCTTGTTTCTTTTGGATGTTTTGGATCACAACTTCAATCTTATAACTAGATATTGGTCTATTCAGGTTGTCAATTTCTTCTTGTTTCACTCTTGGAAGTTTATAGGTTTCCGGGAATGTATCCATTTCTTCTAGTTTGCTTAACTTATTGACATACAGCTGTCGATAATAGTTTGTGATGATTGTTTCTATTTCCTTGGTGTTAGTCATGATCTCTCCTCTTTCGTTCATAATTTTATTAATTTGAGTCCTCTTTCTTTTCTTATGAATTAGTTTGGCCAGTGGTTTATCAATCTTATTAATTCTTTCAAAGAATCAGTTTCTAGTTTCATTGATGTGTTCTACTGTATTTCTATATTCTACTTCATTGATCCCTGCCCTAATCTTAATTATTTCCCTTCTTGTGCTCAGGGTTAGTTTAATTTGTTGTTGATTTTCTAGTTCCTTAAGTTGTAAGGAGAGTTGGTGTATTTGTGATCTTTCTTTTTTTTTTTATTTGCGCCAGGGGTACAGGTATGTGAATCATCAGTGTTACACCATTCACAGCACTCACCACAGCACAAAACTTCCCCAATATCCATAACCCATCTACGCTATTCCTACCTTCCACTTCCCAGTAAACCTGTTTGCTTCATGAGATTAAGAGTCTCTTATAGTTTGTCTCCTTCCTAATGCCATCTTCTTTCATATTTCCCCCTCCCTACCCCATGACCCCCCGCCCTGCTCCTCAAGTTCCTCATATCAGAGAGATCATATGATAATTATCTTTCTCTGATTGACTTATTTCGCTTAGCATAATACCATACGATGGTATTACATACATAATACCATGTAGTTCCATACATGTCATTGCAAATGGAAAGATTTCATTTCTTGGGGCGCAGGGTGTTCAGTGGGTTAAGCCGACCTGCCGTCGGCTCAGGTCATGATCTCAGGGTCCTGGGATCGAGCCCCGCATTGGGCTTTCTGCTCAGCAGGGGGCCTGATTCCGCCTCTCCCTCTGCCTGCCTCTCTGCCTACTTGTGATCTCTCTCTATCAAATAAATAAATAAAATCTTTTAATTTTTTTTTGGTTTCCTTTGATGGCTTCATAGTATTCCATTGTATGTATATACCACTCTTCTTTATCTATTCATCTGTTGATGGACATCTAGATTCTTTCCATAGTTTGGCTATTGTGGATATTTCTGCTATAAATATTCAGGTGCATGGGCCCCTGAGGATCACTACCTTTGTATCTTTAAGGTAAATACCCAGTAGTGTGAATGCTGGGTTGTAGGATAGCTCTATTTTCAACTTTTTGAGGAACTTCCATACTGTTTTCCAGAGTGGCTGCACCAGCTTCTGTACCCACCTACAGGGTAGGAGTGTTCTCGTTTCTCCACATCCTTGCCAACATCTGTCATTTACTGACTTGTTAATTTTAGCCATCCTGAACTTGTGTGAGGTGGTATCTCACTGTGGTTTTGATTTGTATTTCCCTGATGCCGAATGATGTTGAGCATAGACATTTTCACAATATTTGTTCTTCCAATCCATGAGCATGGAATGTTTTTCCTACTCTTGGTGCCCTCCTCAATTTCTTTCATGAGTACTTTGTAGTTTTCTGAATACAGATTCTTTGTCTCTTAGGTTAGGTTTATTCCTAGGTATCTTATGGTTTTAGGTACAATTGTAAATGGGATCGACTCCTTAATTTCTCTTTCTTCAATCTTGTTGTTGGTGTGTGGAAATGTAACTGATTTCTGTGCATTGATTTTATATCATGACACATTACTGAATTCCTATATGAGTTCTAGCAGTTTTGGAGTGGAGTTCTGTGGGTTTTGCACATAAACTATCACATCATCTGCAAAGAGTGAGAGTTTGACTTCTTCCTTGCCAATTTGGATTGCTTTTATTTCTTTTTGTTTTCTGATTGCTGAGGCTAGGAATTCTGGTACTATGTTGAATACCAGTGGTGAGAGTGGACAACCCTGCTATGTTACTGACATTAGGGAAAAACCTCTCAGTTTTTCTCCATTAAGAATGATATTTGCCATGGGTTTTTCATAGATGGCTTTGATGATATTGAGGTATGTACCCTCTGTGCCTACACTCTGAAGAGTTTTGATCAAGAAAGGATGCTGTTCTTTGAAAAATGCTTTTTCAGCATCTATTGAGAGGATCATATGGTTCTTGTTCTTTTTTAATTTATGTCTTGTATCACCCTGACTGATTTGCGAATGTTAAACCAACCTTGCAGCCCAGGAATATCCCACTTGGTGGTGGTGAATAATGGTGTTCATCAAGGATATTGATCAGTAATTTTCCTTTTTGATGGGGTCTTTGCCTGGTTTTGGGATCAAGGTAATACTGGCCTCATAAAATTAGTTTGGAAATTTTTTTCCATTTCTATTTTTTGGAACACTTTCAGGAGAATAAGTATTAATTCTTCTTTAAATGTTTGGTAGAATTCCCCTGGGAAGCCGTCTGGCCCTGGGCTCTTGTTTGTTGGGAGATTTTGGATGACTGCTTCAATCTCCTTACTGGTTATGGGTCTACTCAGGTCTTCAATTTCTTCCTGGTTCAGTCTTGGTAGTTTATATGTCTCTAGGAATGCATCCATTTAGTCCAGATTGACCAATTTGCTGGTGTAGAGTTGCTCATAATATGTTCTTAGAATTGTTTGTATTTCTTTGGTGTTGGTTGTGATCTCTCCTCTTTCTTTCGTGATTTTATTAACTTGAGTCCTTTATCTTTTCTTTGGGATAAGTCCGGCCAGAGTTTTATCAATCTTATTAATTCTTTCAAAGAACAAGCTCCTAGTTTCATTGACTTGTTCTACTGTTCTTTTGGTTTCTATTTCATTGATTTCTGCTCTGCTCTTCATTATTCCTCTTCTCCTGCTGGATTTAGGCTTTCTTTGCTGTTCTTTCTCAGCTCCTTTAAGTGTAGGGTTAGGTCGTGTATTGAGACCTTTCTTGTTTCTTGAGAAAGACTTGCATTGCTATATACTTTCCTCTCAGGATTGCTTTTGCTGTGTCCCAAAGATTTTGAACAGTTGTGTTTTCATTTTCCTTTGTTTCCTTGAATTTTTTAAATTCTTCTTTAATTTCCTGGTTGACCCATTCATTCTTAGTAGGATATCTTTTAACCTCCATGTATTGGAGTTCTTTCCAACTTTCATCTTGTGATTGAGTTGTAATTTCAGAGCATTATGATCTGAAAATATGCAGGGAATGATCCCAATCTTTTGGTACTGTTTGAGACCTGATTTGTGACCCAGAATATGGTCTATTCTGGAGAATATTCCATGTGCACTGGAGAATAATGTGTATTCTGTTGTTTTGGAATGGAATGTTCTGAATATCTGTGATACGCAGCTCGTGCAGGGTGTCATTTAAAGCCTTTATTTCCTTGATGATCTTTGGCTTTGATGATCTTTCCATTTCAGTAAAAGGGGTGTTAAAGTCCCCTACTATTATTGTATTATTGTCAATGTATTTCTTTGATTTTGTTATTAATTGGTTTATATAATTGGCTGCTCCCATGTTAGGGGCATAGTTATTTAAAATTGTTAGATCTTCTTGCTGTACAGATACTTTAAGTATGATATAATGTCCTTCCTCATCTCTTATTATACCCTTTGGTTTAACATCTAGTTTATCTGATATAAGGATTGCCACTCCAGCTTTCTTTTGATGTCCATTTGCCGGTAAATTGTTTCCAGCCCCCTCACTTTAAATCTGGAGGTGTCTTTGCGTATAAGATGAGTTTCTTCTAGACAGCATATCAATGGGTCTTTTTATCAATTCTGACACCCTGTGTCTTTTAATTGGGGCATTTAGTCCATTTACATTCAGGGTAACTATTGAAAGAGATGAATTTAGTGCCATTGTATTGCCTGTAAGATACCTGTTATTGTATATTGTGTCTCTTCCGTTCTGGTCTATGTTTCTTTTAGGCTCTCTTTGTTTAGAGGACCCCTTTCAATATTTCCTGTACGGCTGGCTTGGTGTTTGCAAATTCCTTTAGTTTTTGTTTGTCCTGGAAGCTGTTTATCTCTCCTTCTATTTTCAATGACAGCATAGCAAGATATAGTATTCTTGGCTGCATATTTTTCTCGTTTAGTGCTCTGAATATATCATGGCAGTTCTTCCAGGCCTGCCAGGTCTCTGTGGATAGGTCTGCTGTCAGTCTGATATTTCTAACATTGTTTGTCACAGACCTCTTGTATCGAGCTGCTTTCAAGATTTTCTCTTTGTCACTAAGACTTGTAAGTTTTACTATTAGATGACGGGGTGTTGACTTATTTTTATTGATTTTGAGGGGGGTTCTCTGTGCCTCCTGTATTTTGATGCTTGTTCCCTCCACCAAATTGGGGAAATTCTGTAGTGTAATGTGCTTCAAAATACCTTCTGTCCCCCCCACCGTCTTCTTCTGGATTGCCAATTATTCTAATACTGTTTCGTCTTAGAGTATCACTTATCTCTCGAATTCTCCCCTCATTTTCCAGTAGTTGTTTGTCTCTCTTTTCCTCTGCTTCTTTATTCTCTGTCATTTGGTCTTCTATATCACTAATTCTCTCTTCTGCCTCATTTATCCTATCAGTAAGAGCTTCCATTTTTATTGCACCTCATTAATAGCTTTTCTTATTTCAACTTGTTTATATTTTTTCTTTTATTTCTCCAGAAAGCGTTTTTATTCCTTTAGAGATGGATTCTCTGTTATCTTCCATGCTTTTTTTCAAACCCAGCCAGTACCTTGATGATCGTCATTCTAAACTCTAGTTCTGTCATATTACTAATGTCCAAATTGATTAGGTCCTAGCCATGGTTACTGCCTCTTGTTCTTTTTTTCTGGTGTTTTTTTCCACCTTGTCATTTTATCCCGATAAGAATAGATGGATGAGAGAAGAAAATACTAAAGGCTAGCAACGACCCCAGAAAAATATACACTAACCTAATCAGAAGAGACCTGAAACAGGGAGGAAAAGAAAGAGGGATAAAAAAGAGAGAAAATAAAAACCTATATCTATATCTATATATGTATCTCTTTCTATTTCTCTCTCTGTCTCTATATCTATTTCTATATCTATGTCTATATCTATCTATATCTATATTAGATTGGTGAATTGAGCAGACCGTATATGTATAAAAAATAAGGCTAAATACAATGAAGGGAAAAATTTGACTATAGCAATGAAAGTTAAAAATTATTTTAAAAAGGTATTGATAAGATAAAATACTTAATAAACATTACAATAGGAAAGGAAAAATTTAAAAGAAAAGAGTAAAAAAATTCAAAAGATTTAACTTTGAAAGACTAAAGGATCATAGGGAAAAGCCATGAATTCTATGTGTTGCTTTCCTCTAGCTCTGGAGTTCCACAATTCTCAGTGATCTGTGAACTTGGTCTTGGCTGGATGTTCTTGCTGATCTTCTGGGGGAGGGGCCTGTCGCTGTGATTCTCAAGTGTCTTTGCCTGAGGCGGAATTGCACTGCCCTTGCCAGGGACCAGGCTATGTAATTGGCACGGGTTTGCTCTCAGAAGCTTTTGTTCCCTGAACGCTTTTCCTACAGCTTTAGAGGATGAAAATGAAAATGGAGGACTCCCAATCTCTGACCTGGAGGAGTGGAGAGCTCGGGACCTCACTCCTCAGTGAAAAACAGTCATTCCCTCCAGTTTCCCTGGTCTCCAGCCGAACTCTGAGCTCACCCAACCTGTGACTGAGCATTTCTATCTCTGGCTTGGTGCCCCATTTAGAATCTCCAAACCCAGCAGATTCCTGCAGCACACTCCCTTTCAGCTCCTCCCAGAAGAGGGAAGAGGGAGTCTCTCCGGATCCGCCACTTGTGGGGTCCCTGCTCAAAGAGCGGTGTCCTGACTGTGTTTTGGATCATGGTTTAAGGTAACACCAAGCTGAGAGACCCCTCCTCAACTTGGCTCCATCTCTCCAGCTGGCTTCTTCTCTCTGATTCCTGGGAGCTCTGTTGCTCTCAGACACCCCTGTTTTTTTTGTGTGTGTGTGTGTCCCTGTGGGTCCTGAGACCACACTGTCCCCACGAGGGCTTCACTCCCTGCTGAGCCTCTGGGGTGATGTCCCTCAATGGAGCAAACTTCTAAAAGTTCTGATTTTGTGCTCTGTTGCTCTCGCACTTGCCAGTAGCCAGCCCCTCTCTCCATTGGGTCTATCTTCCCTCTGCTTTAGATTCACTTCTCCACAAGTTTTTCCTGCCAGAAAGTGGTCAATTTTCTGTTCCTAGAATTGCTGCTCTTCTTCTCTTCGATCTCCTGTTGAATTTGTAGGTGTTCAGACTGGTTTGATAACTATCTGGGTGAATTTTCGAAACTTGATGATAATAGGTCTCCTACTCCTCCACCATCTTGCTCCTCCTCCGGGACCTTTCAATTTTTTTGAGTGAGGAGTGGATGGCTGTGTATTTCCCCCATAGGACCGCCTCTGCTGTATCCCATAGATTTGGGGCCGATTTGCCTTCATTCTCATTGGTTCCCTTGAATTGTTTAAGTTCTTCTTTGATTTCCTGGTTGATCCAAACATTCTTGAGCCGGATTGTCTTTAGCTTTCAAGTGTTTGAATTCCTTCCAAACTTTTTCTTGTGGCAGAGTTCCAGTTTCAAAGCATTGTGATCTGAGATTATGCAGGGGATAATCTCAATCTTTTGGTATCGGTTGAGCCTTGTTTTGTGAATGAGTATGTGATCTATTCTGGGGAAAGTTCCATATGTGCTCGAGAAGAATGAGTATTCTGTTGTTTTAGGGTGGAACATTCTGTATATATCTATGAGGTCCATCTGATCCAATGTGTCATTCAAAGCTCTTGTTTCTTTGTTGACTTTCTGTTTAGATGATCTGTCTATCGCTGAGAGCAGCATGTTAAGATCCACAATTAATGTATTCATATCAATATGAATCTTTATTTTGATTAAGAGTTGGCTTATATAGTTGGCTGCTCCCATGTTGGGGGCATAAATATTTACAATTGTTAGATCTTCTTGGTGGATAGACCCTTTAAGAATGATGTAGTGTCCTTCTGTATCTCTGCCTACAGTCTTTAGCTTAATATCTAATTTATATCAGAATCAGTACCCCCTGGGCACCTGGGTGGCTCAGCGGGTTAAAGCCTCTGCCTTCGGCTCAGGTCATGATCTCAGCGTCCTGGGATTGAGGCCCGCATTGGGCTCTCTGCTTGGCAGGGAGCCTGCTTCCTCCTCTCCCTGTCTCTCTGCCTGCCTCTCTGCCTACTTGTAATCTCTCTCTCTGTGTCAAATAAATAAATAAAATCTTTTAAAAAAATAATCAGTACCCCAGCTTTCTTTTGAGGCCCATTGTTATGAACGATGGTTCTCCATCCCTTCACTTTCAGTCTGGATATATCTTTAGGTTCACAATGTGTCTCTTTTAGACAGCATGTGGACGGGTCCTGTCATTTTATCCAGTCTGCAACCCTGTGCCTTTTTAAGGGAGCATTCAGGCTGTTCATGTTGAGAGTGATTATTGAAAGGTAAGTTTTTATTGACATCACGTTGCCTAAGAAATCCTTGTTTTTATGCATTGCCTCTCTACCTTTCTGTTATATGTCACTCTTTGGTTTGTTCTTTTATAGAAACCCCCTTAATATTTCTTGTAGTGCCAGCTTTTTGGTCACATAATCTTTTAGACCTTGTCTGTCTTGGAAGCTCTTTATCTCTCCATCCATTCTGAATATCAGCCTTGCTGGATGAAGTATTCTTGGCTGTATGTTCTTTTCATTTAGTGCCCTGAATATGTCTTGCCAGCCCTTTCTGGCTTGCCAGGTTTCTGTAGGCAGGTCTGACGTTACTCTGATGGTCCTTCCTCTCTATGTAAGGAATCTCTTCTCCCTAGCTGCCCTTAAGAACTCCTGTCTGAATTTATGATTTGTGAATCTCACAATTAAGTGTCTGGGGGTCTTTATAGACTCATTGATCTTGAGGGGTGTTCTCTCTGCCTCTAGGACATGAACACTTGTCCCATTCCTCAGACTAGGGAAATTTTCATCCAGTATTTTGTCAACTCCCTCTTCTAGTCTTCTTTCTTTCTCCACCCCCTCAGGGATCCCAAAAATTCTGACATTGGAGCGTTTCATCGTGTCATCTATTTCCCTAATTCTGTTTTCATGGCTTGTAAGTTGTTTGTTCCATGCCTCCGCCTGATCCTGCTTTTCTATCAGCCTGTCTTCTAAATTACTAATTCCATCTTCTGCTTCATTTATCTTAGCTGTTTGAGTATTTGGATTAGATTGCATCTCCTTGATAGCATTTTTGACTTCTGCCAGATCAGATCTCACCTCTGCCTTAGAAATTCTATGTTGCCACTAATGGTCTTCTCCAATCTATCCATTGCCTGGACAATTTTTACCCTGGATTGCATTTCCAATATATTACTTATGTTCATATCCAATAGTTCTGTGGCAGAGTTCACAGTCTCTGAATTTTTCCTCTGCTGGGAGTTCCTCCTCCTAGTCATTTTGGTGAGAGTTGGTTAAGGGGATGACTAGCTGAATATATTAATTACGATCCAGTCAAGGTGTCCCTTGTAAAGTTTCGGGGCAATCAGAAGGTACCACCTAAATAAAGAGCAAAGAAAAAAAGAAAAAGAGAGGAAGAAAAAGAAAAAAACCCAGCCAAAATGAGCCTTAATAGTAAAATTTATAAGGTACATAAACCAAAAGCGAAAAAACAAAAAGACTGACAAACGTAAGTGACAAGAAAGAAAAAAGAAATACCCTGCCAAAATGAAGCCCAAGAGTAAGATTTATATGGTACAAAAACAAAAACAAATACACAGAAACACTGACAGAAAAATAAGATGTGGGCGAGGAAGATTCTTTCAGTACTTCCTGGCCTGGGTGTATCTTGTTATTTTTGTTAAAGGACTCAACTTTCCAGAAATATAGCGAAATTAAAACTAGCTTATACATAGGGGTAGTGTTGAATAGGGAAAAAGGATTACCTTGAAGCCTATATCAATATATATGTTAAAAAGAACACAAGGAAAAGAAAAAGAATCCCAGGTATATGTATGAAAAAAGTTCAAGTTAAAAAGTTATTATAAAATATGTTGTATTAAATATCTAGTTGTAATGTAATAAAAGAAGAAGAATCATGAGAAAAGTTTTAAAAAAAGGTTGTATCTATGAAGTATACAGGTTTTGGGGCAATACTGGAAGCTTAATATATTGTTTTCCCCTGATGTTCGGGTTTTAAAGTTTTATGGGGACCCTGTGGTTGTTGTCCCCTTGTTCTTTTGTCTTGTGTTCTTGGAGAGGGGCATGCCCCACTGTTTTTCAGTCAGTCTTACTTGGGCTGAGTAGCCCTGCCACCTATAAAGGGGCTGGCTCTGAGGAAACCGGTTTTTCAGGTTTTTGTTCTCTGGAGGTTTTTGTTCTTGGGCAGCTTTTTGAGATTTTTCAGAGGGCTAGTGGAAAAAATAAACTCTGCCCCCAGTCCTTTGCCTCAGAAAGAAGCCTCAGTGTGCTTTCCCCTGGATGGTCCAGAACACATAGACTCCCCCTCTGCAAACTCCGCTGAAAACCACAACTTCCCACAGGCAGTGGGCACTTTCAGCCACCGTCTTAGTGGTTGCCTGAGGCCCCCGCTTTTCTCTGCACCCCTGCACCACCAAGATTGCAAGCGATCTTGGTTCCCGGGAGCCAGGTGCTGATGGCTGTTGGGACTGCTGACTGGGGTCCATGCCCACTACATGGCAGTGGTGCAAGTAATGGATGACTGCCAATTCAGAAACTGCCAGCAGGCGCCCACAACAAGTTCTCTTAAGCGCAGGCGAGGATATGCTTAGCCCAGGCTGCAGAGTGCTGTGGGCCCAGGGACGATGGTCAGGGGCACCTGCTGGGCTCTCTCAGGTACCGGTGGTGGTCGCCAGCTGTGACCATCACGGGACTGTGGGCTTAAGACCATGCCCGTGGCCGCCCGATTCCACCAGTTGCCCCGTAAAACTTTTTGCTTTTTTTGAGTACTTTTAACTAGACTCCAAGTTAATGCTGGTCCCTAAGCACAGGGCACTTTCATTTTGGCATATTACTTTCCAGTGTGTCACTTCTGGTGGCTCCCTCCCCCTTCTGTTTATCCTCCGATATCGGTCCGAGAGCTCCTACCTCGCTTTACCTTACTGGTGATGATTTTCTGCCCCCATAGAGATCCAGAAGTGTATAATCTTACTTCTCAGGCTGATTACATGGGTGCTCAGAGTGTTCTGGTAGATATTTAGCTCACTTCAGGGGACCCGTTGAAACAGAGACTCCCACTTCTCCGCCATCTTGCCCCTCCCTCTCACCAAAAAGATTTCAATAAAATACTGGTAAACCAAATCCAAAAGTACACTAAAAGAATCATTCACCACAATCAAGGGGGATTTATTCCTGTTCTGCAAAAGTGGTACAATATTCACAAATCAATCAAAGTGATCCACCACATTAAGGAAAGAAAGGATTAAAACCATATAATCTGCTTAATAAATGCAGAAAAAAACGTTTGACAAAGTAAGACATCCATTCATGATAAAAACCCTCAGCAAAGTATGGTTAGAGGGAACTTACCTCAACATAATAAAGGTCATATATGAAAAACACAAAACTAGTGACATCCACAATGGGGAAAAACAGCTTTTTCTTATGGTCAGGAACAAGACAGGGATGTCCACTCTCACCATTGTTCATTGACATAGTACTGAAAGTTCTAGCCTCAGCGCTCAGAAAACAAAGAAGTAAAAGGCATCCAAATTGGGAAGGAGGAAGTAATATTTTCAATATAGACATGATACTCTATATAGAAATCTTGCAAGACTCCACCAAAAAACTTGCTAGAACTGATAGACAAAATCAGTAAAGACTCATGTTACAAAACCAACATACAGTTTTCTGTTGCATTTCTATACACCAGTAATGAAGCAGCAGAAAGAGAAAGCAAGGAATTAATCCCATTTAGGATTGCTGCAAAAAGCAATAAATCCAAACAAAGAGGTAAAAGACCTATACTCTTAAATTATGAAACACTGATGGAAAAAATTGAAGATGGCACAAAGAAATTGATAAATATTCCATGCTTATAGATTGGAAGAACAAATATTTTTAATATACCTATAGTATTCAAAGAAATCTGTATATTTAGTGTATCCCTAACAAAATACCACCAGCATTTATCACAGAGTTAGAACAAATAATCCAAAAGTTTGTATGGAACCACAAAAAAACCCTAATAGCCAAAGGAATCTTGAAAATGAAAAGCAAACCCAGAGACATCACAAATCTGGATTTCAAATCTGTATATTACAATGTGGTTTTCATTTGAATTCTTTTCATGTCTCTGTTAGCCATTTGTATGTCTTCTTTGGAAAAGTGTCTGTTCATGTCTTCTGCCCATTTATTGACTGGATTATTTGTTTTTTGGGTGTTGAGTTTGATAAGTTCTTTATAGATCTTAGATATCAACCCTTTATCTGTGTTGTCATTTGCAAATATCTTCTCATATTCCATAAACTGCCTTTTAGTTTTGTTGACTTTTTCTTTGCTGCGCAGAAGCTTTTTATCTTGATGAAGTCCCAAGAGTTCATTTTTGTTTTGTTTCCTTGCTGTTGGAGATGTGTCCAACAAGAAGTTGCTGTGGCTGATGTCGAAGAGGTTGCTGCCTGTGTTCTTTAAGATTTTTATGGATTTCTGTCTCATATTTAGGTCTTTCATCCATTTTAAGTTTATTTTTGTGCATGGTGTAAGAAAATGGTCCAGTTTCAGTCTTCTACAAGTGGCTATACAATTTGTCCAATACCATTATTGAAGAGACTGTCTTTCTTCCATTGGATGTTCTTTTCTGCTTTGTTGAACATTAGTTCACCACGGAATTGAGGGTCCATTTCTGAGTTCTCTATTCTTTTCCAGTGATTAATGTGTCTTTTTTTGTAACAGTGCCATACTGTCTTGATGATCATAGCTTTGGAATATAGCTTGAAGTCAGGCATTGTGACGCCACCAGCTTCAGTTATCTTTTTCAACATTCCTCTGGAGATTCAGAGTCATTTCTAGTTCCATACAAATTTTAGGTTTACTTTTTCCAGCTCTGTGAAAAATACCGTTGGCATTTTGAAAGGTATTACATTGAATGTGTAGATTGCTCTGGGTGGCATTGAAATTTTCACAATATTTGTTATTCTAATCCATGAGTATTAAATGTTTTTCCATTTCTTAGTGTCTTCCTCAATTTCTTTCATAAGTGTTCTATAATTTTCAGAGTACAGATATTTTACCTCTTTCCTTAGATAGGTATCTTATGGTTTTGGTGCAATTGTAGATGGGATTGATTGCTTAGTATCTCTTTCTTCAGTCTCAGAGTATAGAAATGCAAATGATTTCTATGCATTGATTTTATGTCCTGTTGTTGAATTCTTGTATGAGTTCTAGAAATTTTGGGGTGTAGTCTTTTGTGTTTTTCATATGAAGTATCATGTCATCTGCAAAGAGAGAGAGCTTGATTCTTCTTTGCCAATTTGAATGCCTTTTATTTCTTTTTTTTTTTTTGATTGCTGAGGCTAGGACTTCTAGTACTATGTTGAACAACAGTGGTGAGTGGGCATCCCATGTGTGTTCCTGACCTTAGGAGAAAAGTTCTCAGTTTTTCCCTATTGGAATTGATAGTGGCAATTATAGATGGCTTTTATGATATTGATGTATGTTCCCTCTGTCCCTACACTGTGGAGAGTTTTAATCAAGAAAGGATGCTGTATTTTGTCAAATGCATTTTCAGGATCAATTGAGAGGAACATACGGTTCTTGTTCTTTCTATTATTAATATGATATATCACGATTGATTTGCAAATGTTGAACCACACTTGCAGCCCAAGAATAAATCTCACTTGGGCCTCGTGAATAATCCTTTTAATATACTGTTGGATCCTATTGGCTAATATTGTGTTGGGAATTTTGGCATCCATGTGTATCAGGGATTTCAGTATGTAATTCTCCTTTTGGGTGGAATTATTTTGGCACCAGGATAATGCTAGCCTAATAGAACGAGTTTGGAAGTTTTCATCCTCTCTCTTCCTTTCTTTCTTTCTCTCTTTCTTTCTTTCTTTTTTCTTTCTTTTTTTGTGGCAGAATTCATTTAAATTAACTGAGTCTTTACCTGTTATAGTTATGGAAAATATATACCCACAAAAGTATTTAATTTTAACATTAATTTCTTTCTTGTTCATGATTTTTTGGGATTATTGGGTAACTCATACTGAAATTGACTCAGTGTAAGTTAATTTTTTTAAACTTTTCAACTGAAGAGGCAATAGTAGACTACATTGGTGTTTTAAAAAGACTTGGCTAAGAATATTTTTTCTTTCTTACAGTTTTCAGTTTACTTTTTAGTTTTAGTTTTTGTTTTTGTTTTCCCTTTCTATTTTTTGAAACAGCTACAGAAGAGTAGATATTATTTCTTTTTTAAATGTTTGGTAGAATTGCCCAGGGAAGCTATCTGGCCCTGGATTCTCATTTCAATTTCCTTGCAGGCTGTGGGTTTGTTCAGGTGTTATATTTCTTCTTGTTTTAGTTTTGGCAGTTTATAAGTTTCCAGGAATGAATCAATTTCTTCCATATTGCCTAATTTGTTGGCATGTAGTTACCCATATATGTTTGTATTTCCTTAGTGTTCCTGATGACCTTTCCTCTTCCATTCGTAATTTTATTAATAAGGGTCCTTTTTCTTTTGTTTTGGATAAATCTTGCTAGGAATTTATAAATCATATTAATTAATTCAAAGAACAAGCTTCTAGTTTCATTGCTCTGTTCTACTGTTCTTTTGGTTTTTGTTTCATTGATTTCTGCTCTAGTCTTCATTATTTCTCCTCTCCGGCTTGGTTTCGGCTTTATTTGCTCTTCGTTCTCCAGCTGCTTTGGTTTAAAGTTAGCTTGTACATTTAAGACTTTTTTAATTTTTTGAGAAAGAATTTTATTACTCTGTACTTCCCTCTTAGAACCCCCTTTGTCATATCCCAAACAGTTGTGTCTTCACAACCGATTTATTTATTTATTTATTTTAATCTTTGATCAATTGACTAATTCTTTAGTAAGATGTTCTTTATCCTCCAAGTGTTTGAGTTCTTTACATCTTTTGTGATTGAGTTCCAGTTTCAAAGGACTGTGGTCTGAAAATATACAAGGAATAAACCCAATGTTTGATACCAGTTGAGACCTGATTTTTCACCCAGTATGTGATCTGCTCTAGAGAATGTTCCATGTGCACTCGAGAAGAATGTGTATTCTGTTGCTTTAGGTTGGAATGCTCTGTATATATGTGTGAAGTCCATCTGGTCCAGCTAATCATTCAAAGCTATTCTTTCCTTAATGATCTTCTGCTTCGATGATTGCTCTCAGTGGGGTGCTGAAGTTCCCTATATTTATTGTATTATTATCACTGTATCTTTAAATTGGTTATGAATTGGTTTGTATACTTGCCTGCTCCCAAGTTAGGTGCATCCATCCAATTGTTAGAACTTCTTGTTGGTTAGACCATTTCAGTATGACATAGTTTCCCTCTTTATTTCTTACTAGAGTCTTTTTTATAATGTAATTTTACTGATAAGAGGATTTCTACCCCCAGCATTTTTAGATATCCATTAGCATGACAAATAGTTCTCCACATCCTCACTTTCAATACGGATGTGACCTTAGGTCTAAAATGAGACTGTTGTGGGCGCCTGGGTGGCTCAGTGGGTTAAAGCCTCTGCTTTCGGCTCAGGTCATGATCTCAGCGTCCTGGGATCGAGGCCCGCATCGGGCTCTCTGCTCAGCAGGGAACCTGCTTCCTCCTCTCCCTGTCTCTGCCTGCCTCTCTGCCTACTTGTGATCTCTCTCTGTGTCAAATAAATAAATAAAATCTTAAAAAAAAATAAAAAAATAAATAAAATGAGACTGTTGAGTTGCAGAGTCACAAAGTGCAAAGATGCTCGCAGGTCCCCATGACTCCACTGGAAGAAATGCAGCCAGTGGTAGCTGCAGGATTCAGCAGTTTGGCACACAAAGAGCACATGCCCTGATTGTGCAACAGCTCTCAGGTATGGAGGTTGCTCAAAAAGTTGGAAATATAGCTACCATGGTTGAAGAGCAAGATGGTGGAGAAGTAGGAGACCGATTACCATCAGGTCTCAGAAATTCACCCAGATAGCTACCAAACTATTCTGAACACCTACAAATTCTATGGGAGATCGAAGAGAAGAAGAGCAGCAATTCTAGGAACAGAAAATCAACCACTTTCTGGAAGGTAGGACATGCAGAAGAGTGAATCTGAAGCGACGGGAAGATAGACCCTGGAGGGAGGGGTCGGCTCCCGGCAAGTGAGAGAGCAGTGGAGCACAACATCAGAACATTTAGAAGTCTGCTGCACTGAGGGACGTCGCCCCAGAGGCCAAGAGGTGGGTGAAGCCCTAGCGGGGACAGTGTGGTCTCAGGACTCACGGGGACACAAAAAGACCAGGGGTGTCTGAGCGCGACAGAGCTCCCAGGTATCAGAGGGGAGAAGCTGACTGGATAGATGGAGCCAAGCTGAGAAGATGTCTTTTAGCTCAGTGTTACTTTGGGCCATGATCCAAAGTACAGTCAGGCCACTGCTCTTTGAGTGGGGACCCTACGGGTGGCAGACCAAGAGAGAACCCTCCTTCCTCCTCTAGGAGGGGCAGCATGGGAACAGCTGCAGGAATAGGCCGGGTTTGGAGATTCAAAACGGAGCACCGCACCAGAGATAGAAACGCTCGGTCACAGGCTGGGTGAACTCGGAGTGCAGCCAGAGACCAGGGAGACGGGAGGGACTGACTGCTTTTCTCTGAGGGTGCACTGAGGTGTGATGTCCCGAGCTCTCCACTCCTCCAGGTCAGAGACGGGGAGGCCACCATTTTCAGTCCCATCCTCCAAAGCTGTAGGGAAAGCGTTCAGGGAACAAAAGCTCCCGAGAATGAACCCGAGCTGATTAGCCTGGCCCCTGGCGAGGGCGGTGCAATTCCGCCTCGGGCAAAGACACTTGAGAATCACAGCAAGAGGTCTCAACCCCAGAAGACCAGCAGCAACATCCAGGCAAAGCCAAATTCAAGATCGCTGAGAATTGTGGAACTACAGAGCTAGGGGAAAGCAACCCAGAGAATTAATGGCTTTTTCCACATGATCCTTTAGTCGTTCAAAGTTAAATTCTTTGAATTTTATTTTGTTTCTTACTCTTTTCTTTTAAATTTTTTCCTTCTTCCTATTTTAACGTTTTTAACTATTATAAATTATCAAAATTTTTTTATCTTTATAAATTTTCATTGTTATAGTCATATTTTATTCTTTCATTGTATTTAATCTTATTTTTGTATACATATAGGGTCTGTTCAATTCACCAGTCTAATAGATAATAAACATAGAGATAGAGATAGAGATAGAGATAGAGATAGGGATAAAGATAGAGATAGATATAGAAAAAGAAATAGATAATATAGATATAGATAGAGGATTTTGTTTTATTATGTTTTGTTTTGTTTTTGTTTGTTTGATTTTTTTCCCCCCTCATTCCTCTCCCTCCAGTTTCAGGTCTCTTCTGATTAGGTTAGTGTATAATTCTCTGGGGTCATTGCTACCCTTAAGTATTTTGTTCTCTCATCCATGTATTATCTGCATAAAATGACAAGGCAGAAAAAAATCAACACAAAAAAAAAGAACAAGAGGCAGTAACGATGCCTAGGGACCTAATCAATTTGGACATTAGTAATATGACAGAACTAGAGTTCAGAATGATGATCATCAAGGTACTGGCTGGGCTTGGAAAAAAGCATGGAAGATAATAGAGAATTCCTCTCTAGAGAAATAAAAACCATTTCTGGAGAAATAAAAGAACTAAAATCTAACCAAGCTGAAATCAAGAAAGCTATTAATGAGATGCAATTGAAAATGGAGGCTCTTACTGCTAGGATAAATGAGGCAGAAGACAGAATTAGTGATATAGAAGACTCAATGACAGAGAAGAAAAAAGCAGAGGAAAAGAGAGACAAACGACTACTGGATCATGAGGGGAGAATTCGACAGATAAATGATACCATAACACGAAAGAATATTAGAATATTTGGGATCCCAGAAGAGGAAGAGAGAGAGAGCGGCAGAAGGTATATTGGAGTAAATTATAGCACAGAATTTCCCGAATTTGGCGAAGGGAACAAGCATCTAAATCCAGGAGGCACAGAGAACCCCCCTCAAAATGAAAAAAAAAAATAAGTCAACACCCCGTCATCTAACTGTAAAACTTACAAGTCTTGGTAACAAAGAGAAAATCCTGAAAGCAGCTCGAGACAAGAGGTCTATAACATACAATGGCAGAAATATTAGACTGACAGCAGACCTATCCACAGAGACCTGGCAGGCCAGAAAGAACTGGCATGATACATTCAGAGCATTAAAAGAGAAAAATAAGCAGCCAAGAATACTATATCCAGCTAGGCTGTCAGTGAAAATAGGAGAGATAAAAAGCTTCTAGGACAAACAAAAACTAAAGGAGATTGCAAACACCAAGCCAGCCGTACAGGAAATATTAAAAAGGGGTCCTCTAAGCAAAGAGAGCCTAAAAGGAACATAGACCAGAAAGGAAGAGGCACAATATACAGTAACAGGGAACTTACAGGCAATACAATGGCTCTGAATTCATATCTCTCAATAGTTGCCCTGAATGTAAATGGACTAAATGTCCCCCCAAAAAAGATGCAGGGTATCAGAAAGGATAAAAAAAAACCACAACCCATTGATATGCTGTCTACAAGAAATTCATTTTACATGCAAAGACACCTCCTGATTCAAAGTGAGTGGGTGGAAAACAATTTACCATGCCAATGGACATCAAAAGAAAGCTGGAGTGGCAATCCTTTTATCAGATAAATTAGATTTTAAGCCAAATAATATCATAACAGATGAGGAAGGACATTATATCACACTTAAAGGATCTGTCCAAAAAGAAGATCTAAAATTTTAAATATCTATGCCCCTAACATGGGAGCAGCCAATTATATAAACCAATTAATTAAAAAAATGAAAGAAAAACATTGACAATAATACAATAATAGTAGGGGACTTTATCACTCCCCTTACTGAAATGGACAGATCATCGAAGCAAAAGATCAACAAGGAAATAAAGGCTTAAAAGACATACTGGATCAGTTGGACACCCCAGATACATTCACGATATTCCATCCCAAAACAACAGAATACACATTCTTCTCTAGTGCACATGGAACATTCTCCAGAACCGACCATATTCTGGGTCACAAATCAGGTCTCAACAGGTACCAAAGGATTGGGATCATTCCTGCATATTTTCAGACCATAATGTTCTGAAACTAGAGCTCAGTCACAAGATGAAACTTGGAATGAACTCAAATACGTGGAGGCTAAAGAACATCCTACTAAAAATGAATGGGTCAACCAGGAAATTGAAGAAGAATTTAAAAAATTCATGGAAACAGATCAAAATGAAAACACAACTATTTAAAATCCTTGGGACACAGCAAAAGCGGTCCTGAGGGGAAAGTATAGAGCAATAGAAACCTTTCTCAAGAAACAAAAAAAGTCGTAAGTGACCAGCCTAATCCTACACCTATAGGAGCTGGAGAAAGAACAGTAAAGAAAGCCTACACCCAGCAGGAGAAGAGAAATAATAAAGGTCAAAGCAGAAATCAATGAAATAGAAACCAAAAGAACAGTGGAACAAATCAACGAAACTAGGGGCTGGTTCTTTGAAAGAATTAATAAGATTGATAAACCCCTGGCCAGACGTATCCAAAAGAAAAGAGAAAGGAATCAAATTTTAAAAATCATGAATAAAAGAGGAGAGATCACAACCAACACCAAATAAATAAAAACCATTATAAGAACATATTATGAGCAACTCTACACCAGCAAATTTGACAACCTGGAAGAAATTAATGCATTTCCAGAGAAAAATAAACTACAAAAACTGATCCAGGAAGAAATTGAAGACCTGAATAGACCCATAACCAGTAAGGAGATTGAAGCAGCCATCAAAAATCTCCCAAAAAACAAAAGCCAAGGGACAGACGGCTTCTCAGCATAATTCTACCAAACATTTCAGGAAGAATTAATCCCTGTTCTCCTGAAACTGTTCCAGAAAATAGCAATGGAAGGAAAACTTTGAATCTCATTTTATGAGGCCAGCCATACCTTGATTCCAAAACCAGGCAAAGACCCCATCAAAAAGGAGAATTACTGACCAATATCCTTGATGAACACGATGCAAAAATCCTCAACAAAACACTAGCCAATAGGATTCAACAGCACATTAAAAGGATTATTCACCACGACCAAGTGTGATTTACTCCCGGGCTGCAAGGTTGGTTTAACATTCACAAATCAATCAATGTGATACAAGACATTAATAAAAGAAAGAACAAGAACCATATGATCTGGGCGCCTGGGTGGCTCAGTGGGTTAAAGCCTCTGCCTTCGGCTCAGGTCATGATCTCAGGGTCCTGGGATTGAGGCCCATATCGGGCTCTCTGCTCAGCAGGGAGCCTGCTTCCCCCCTCTCTCTCTGCCTGCCTCTCTGCCTACTTGTGATCTCTCTCTCTCTCTGTGTCAAATAAATAAAATCTAAAAAAAAAAAAAAAAGAACCATATGATCCTCTCAATAGATGCTGAAAAAGCATTTGACAAAGTACATCACCCTTTCTTGATCAAAACTCTTCACAGTGTAGGCATCAATGTCTTCAGATCCATCTATGAAAAACACACAGTGAATATCATTCTCAATGGAGAAAAACTGAGAGCTTTTCCCCTAAAGTCAGGAACACGGCAGGGCTGTCCACTGTCACCACTTCTATTCAACATAGTACTAGAAGTCCTACTCTCAGCAATCAGACAACAAAAAGAAATAAATGGCATCCAAATCAGCAAGAAAGAAGTCAAACTCTCACTCTTTGCAGATGATATGATACTTTATGTGGAAAACCCAAGGGATTCCACTCCAAAACTTTTAGAATTCATACAGGAATTCAGTAACGTGTCAGGATATAAAATCCATGCAGAGAAAGCAGTTGCATTTTTATATACCAACAACAATACAGAAGAAAGAGTAATTAAGGAGTCAATCCCATTTACAATTGCATCCCAAACCATAAGATACCTAGAAATAAACCTAACCAAAGAGGCATAGAATCTGTACTCAGAAAAGTATAAAGTATTCATGAAAGAAATTGAAGAAGACACAAAGAAGTGGAAAAAACATTCCATGTTAATGGTTTGGAATAACAAATATTTTGAAAATGTCTATGCTACCTAGAGCAATCTACATGTTTAATGCAGTCTCCATCAAAATACCAGCAATTTATTTCAAAGAAATGGAACAAATAATCTTAAAATTTATATGGAACCAGAAAAGTCCCCGAATAGCCAAAGGAATGTTGAAAAAGAAAACCAACGTTGGTGGCATCAGAATTCCAGGCTTCAAGCTCTATTACAAAGCTGTCATCATCAAGACATTATGGTACTGGCACAAAAACAGATACATAGTTCAATGGAACAGAATAGAGAGCTCAGAAATGGAACCTCAACTCTATACTCAACTAATCTTCAACAAAAAGGAAAGAATGTCCAGTGGGAAAAAGGCAGTCTCTTCAACAAATGGTGTTGGGAAAACTGGACAGCCACAGGCAGAAAAATGAAACTGGATCATTTCCTTACACCACACACAAAAATAGACTCAAAATGGATGAAAGACCTGAATTTAAGAAAGGAATCCATCAAAATCCTTGAGGAGAACACAGGCAGCAACCTCTTCGACCTCAACCACAGCAACTTCTTCCTAGGAACATCACCAAAGACAAGGGAAGCTAGGGCAAATATGAACTACTGGGACTTCATCAAGATTAAAAGCTTTTGCACAGCAAAGTAAACAGTCAACAAAGCCAAAAGACGACTGACCGAATGGGAGAAGATATTTGCAAATGACATATCAGATAAAGGGCTTGTAACCAAAATCTAAAAAGAACTTCTCAGGCTCAACACCCATAAAATAAATAAGCCAGTCAAGAAATGGGGCAGAAGGCATGAACAGACATTTCTCCAAAGAAGACATCAAATGGCCAACAGACACATGGGACAGTGCTCAACATCACTCGGCATCAGGGAAATACAAATCAAAACTCAGTGAGATACCACCTCACACCAGTCAGAATGGCTAAAATCAACAAGTCAGGAAACGACAGATGTTGGCAAGGATGCGGAGAAATCCTTGGTGGATACTGTTGGTGGGAATGTAAGCTGGTGCAGCCACTCTGGAAAACCTTATCGCGGTTCCTCAAAAGTTGAAAGTAGAGCTACCCTACGACCCAGCAATCACACGACTGGGTATTTACCCTAAAGACACAAAGGTAGTGATCCTCAGGGGCACATACACCCTAATGTTTATAGCAGCAATGTCCACAATAGCTGAACTATGGAAAGAACCTAGATGTCCATCAATAGATGAATGCATAAAGAAGATGTGGTATATATATA
>LNAC01001035.1:210194-298358 GCA_002007465.1 Ailurus styani | reverse complement strand
ATATATATATATATATATAATGGAATACTATGCAGCCATCAAAAGAAAGGAAATCTTGCTGTTTGCAATGATGTGGATGGAACTAGAGGGTATTATGTTGAGCGAAATAAGTCAATCAGAGAAAGGCAATTATAATATCATCTCTCTGATATGAAGATCTTGAGGGGCAGGGCGTGGGTCGTGGTCAGTAGGGAGGGAAAATAATGAGACAAGATGGGATCATGAAGGAGACAAACCATAAGAGATTCTTAATCTCACAAAATAAACTGAGCGTTCCTGGGGGTGGGAGGGTAGGGGTAGGGTGGATGGAATATGGACATTGGGGAGGGTTTGTGCTATGATGAGTACTGTGAAAGGTGTAAGCCTGATGATTCACAGACTTGTATCCCTCAGCAAAATAAAAATAATGAATGGATATGATGAACATGACACTTTGGGGATGGTAACCTGCATCACCTGACTCAGGTCAAGTTTTTCAGGTTTCTTCTTTGTAAAGTTAATCTTTTCCCCCTTTCCTTGCATACTTGCTGAAAAAGGTCGTCATAGCTATGTATAGAAGAATGAAACTCAATCATTCTCTTACATTATACACAAAGATAAACTCGAAATGGATGAAAGGCCTCAACGTGAGACAAGAATTCATCAAAATCCTAGAGGAGAACATAGGCAGTAACTTCTTTGACATCGGACACAGCAACTTCTTTCAAGATACATCTCCAAAGACAAAGGAAACAAAAGCAAAAACGAAACTTTGGGACTTCATCAAGATAAAAAGCTTCTTCACAGCAAAGGAAACAGTCAACAAAACAAAGAGGCAACCCATAGAATGGGAGAAGATATTTTCAAATGACACTATGACAAAGGGCTGATATCCAAGATCTATAAATAACTTCTCAAGCTCAATACCCAAAAAACAGATAATCGTGTCAAAAAATGGGCAGAAGACATGAACAGACACTTCTCCAGAGAAGATATACAAATAGCCAACAGACACATGACAAAATGTTCATCATCACTAGGCATCAGGGAACCTCCTATCAAAACCACATTGAGATACCACCTTACACCAGTTAAAATGGCCAAAATCAATAGGACAGGAAACAACAAGTGTTGGAGAGGATGTAGAGAAAAGCGAACCCTCTTTCACTGTTGGTAGAAATCCAATTTGGTGCAACCACTTTGGGAAAACAGTGTGGAGATTCCTTAAAAAATTAAAAATAGAGTTACCTTATGACCCTGCAATTATACTACTGGGTATTTGCCCCAAAGATATAGATGTAGTGAAAAGAAGGGCCATCTGTACCACAATGTTCATAGCAGCAATGTCCACAATTGCCAAACTGTGGAAAAAGCTGAGATGTCCTTCAACAGATAAAGAAGATGTGGTCCATATAAACAATGGAATATTACTCAGGCATCAGAAAAGATGAATACCCAACTTTTATATCAACTTGGACGGGTGTGGAGGAGATAATGCTGAGTGAAATAAGTCAGAGAAAGTCAATGATCATATGGTTTCACTTTTGGAACATAAGGAATAAAGTCAAGGACTCTAGGACAAGGAAAGGAAAAGGGCATTGGGGTAAATCGGAAGGGGAGATGAAAGATGAGAGACTATGAAGTCTGAGAAACAAACTGAGGGTTATTGAGGGGAGGGGGCTGCGGTAGGCCTGGTGGTGGGTATTAAGGAGGGCACGTGTTGCACGAAGCACAGAGTGTGGTGCATAAACAATGAATCTTGGATCACTGAAAAAATAAAATTCAAAAAAAGAAAAAAAAGAAAAGGAACAAAAAAAAGAAACAAACAGTCAAAAAAAAGTATAAGCCTGATTCCAAAGATAAACAAAGAATAAAAATTAAAGAAAAAGTAAAAGAAAATTGAATCCTCATCCAAAAAAAAAGAAAGAAAGAAAAAAGTAAAAGGAAATGATAAAACAAACTAAAAGACAAGAAAAAATATAAGTCCAATTCTAATGGGGGAAAAAAGAAAGAAGAAAGAAAGACTAAAGGAAAAAAATACTTCCTGGTCATATTTCACAGATCTGAAGGGACACTTGAAGCACTCCATGATCAGTAGACTTGATGCATAAGGCATGCTGCCTGTATAGCTATTTTGGGTGAGAGGCCTGTTGTGCTGTCTTAGAGTCAGTTCTGCCCAGGTCAAAAACAACTTGCCAATCACGGGGTGGGGTGGGGGCTAGCCAGGGCGGGGTTTAATGTAAGCAGCTCTCACTTCCCATAGGGGCTTCTGTGTTGCTCTCAATTGAGACAGTGTTTTTAGTGAGGGTAAAATGGTGCCACACCACTCTGTCAGCCCGGGACAGTTGATCTCACACCCCCATTGCTTCAGGAAGCCCTCACAGAAAATCAGGGGCTATCAGCATGCCCAGCACCACAGTCTTCCTGCATTTTATCTTTGGCTAGGCTGGGATTCAAGTTCCAAATCTCAAAGGAGCCAGCACCATTTGGATCTGCTCCCTCCTCAGGATTTGAGCCTCACTGCATTCTAACTAGTGCTCTGTGTCCCAGAAAAAACAGTCTCACACCTGCAGGGTGTGTGGAATCTATGGTGTGAAAGCAGCACCTAGGTAATCCACCCTCTGCACATGACATAGTCTCCTGCCAATGAATGCCCATTTGCCGGTGTCTGCAGGGTCTTTTGGCCTTGAAGAGGCAATATGCCCTCTTCCAAATGTACTCCAGGAAGGGGAATGACCTCTCCCAGTGCGATCCAGGAGATCCCTACACCATTTGTGCACATTCCTGAGCCAGAGCTCTCTTTCTCCCCAGGAATGGGCACTACAGCTCTGCTTTGGTGAAAGTCATACATTTCTAAAACCTCAGAGTTTGAGCTACACTTGCTGTTTGAAGAAAACCTGTGACATTCAGTTCCCCTGTCTCCTCAGTCTGTGGTCCAAGAGGGCTTCTTTTTGTGTGAACCTATCGCTGCAGTCTCTCAAACCCTCCCCCCTTTTCTCTCCCCACAAAAAGGGTTTCCTCTCCTCTATGTCACCGCAGTTTTTCTCTCCCCCAATTCACTTCCATGCACCTCGGACCTGCCAGGCTGTCTCCCTCCAACTGTACAAATCCTTCTTCAAATCCTCAGATCAATTTCCTGGGTGTTGCAAGAGATCTGACCTTAAGACAGCTGTGTTCGAGGATTGAGGAAAGCCCAGGGTCCCCCCACTTCTCTGCCATCTCAAATCCCTAGCTATCATCTTATGTTATTTTTTTTTCTGTTTTGTAATTCTTTTATTCTTTTCTGCCTCTCTTGATGTCTCTTGTGTGTGTGTGTGTGTGTTTTGTTTATTTTCTTGTAGTGGTATGCTTTGATTCCTCTCTATTTGTGTTTCTACTATAGGTTTTTGCTTTGTGGTTACTACGAGGTTTACATTAAACATATTGTACTTGTAAGAAGAGTATAATCAACCTAATAACAACTTTAATAACGTACAAAAACTCTACACTGTAATTCTCCCCCCAAATTTTGTTATTTATGTAGCAATATACATCTTTTTCTATTATGTATCCATTTACAAGTTATCATAGCTAGAGTTATCTGAATAATTTTAAATTTTATACTTGAATTGAAAATGCTTTATGCACCTGTGTTAGATAAATTTGAATTTGACTATATACTTACCTTTGCTTATGATTTTTTTGCTTTCATATATTTCAAGTTACTCATTAGTGTCTTTTCATTTCAACTTAAAGAACTGGTTTTGCCACTTATTGTAAATCCTTAGTTTTTCTTTGCCTAGAAAAGTCTTTAATTCTTCATTTCTGAAATGCAGCTTTGACATGTATAGTATTTTTTGCTCTGAAAATAATTCCAGCCCTTTAAATATATCTTCCACTTTCCCTAGACTGCAATGTTTCTGCTGAGAATTCCCCTATAGCTTGATGAGTCATTTATCTCTTGCGGCTTTACAAATTTTCTTTGTTTTGATTTTTAATAATTATATTGTTTATCAGTAAAAACTTCATTATATTCAGTCTATTTGGGGCTCCTTTGGAATCATGGATTTGTTTTCTATGATTATTTATTTAAATACAATTTTCTTAAAATTTAAATTCAATTAGCCAATGTATACTACATAATTAGTTTTTGATATAATGTTCAATAAATCATTAGTTGGGTCTTAACCCAGTGCTCAACACATCACATGCCCATCACCCATTTTCCCCATCCCCTCATCCACCTCCCTTCTGTAACCGTCAGATTGTTTTCTAGAATCAAGGGTCTCATATGGTTTGTATCCCTCTCTGATTTCTTTATATTCTGATTTTCCTCCCCTCGATAACCTGCAGTTTGTTTCTCAGAATCCACACTCTCTCAACTTTCGTCTCCTCCTCTGATTTACCACAATTCACTTTTTCTTTCATTCTCCTGATGTTCTTCATTTTATTCCTTATGTTCCACAAGTAAGTGAAACCCTATGATAATTGATTTTCTCTGCTTGACTTATTTCACTCAGCATAATCTCCTCCAGACCTGTCCATGTTGATACAAATGTTGGGTATTCACCCCTTCTGATGGCTGCGTGATATTCCATTGCATATATGGACCACATCTTTATCCATTCCTCCGTTGAAAGGCTCTCGGCTCTTTCCACAGTTTGGCGATTGTGGCCATTGCCACTATGAACATTGGGGTGCATATGGCCCTTCTTTTGACTACATCTTTATCTTTGGGGGTAAATACCCAGTAGTGCAATTGCAGGGTCATAGGGTAGCTCTATTCTTAATTTTTAAAGAAATCTCCACACTGTTTTCCCAAAGTGGTTACACCGACTTGCATTCCCACCAACAGTGAAAGAGGGTTCCCCTTTCTCCACATCCTGTTGAACACTTGTTGTTTCCTGTCCTATTGATTTTGGTCATCCTAACTGTTGTAAGGTGGTATCTCAATGTGGTTTTGATTTGAGTTTCCCTGATGGCTAGTGATGATAAACATTTTTTTCATGTGTCTGTTAGCCTTTTGTATGTCTTCTTTGGAGAACTGTCTGCTTATGTCTTTTCCCCATTTTTTGACATGATTATCTGTTTTTTGGGTATTGAGCTTGAAAAGTTATAGTTATTTATAGATCTTGGATATCAGCCCTTTGTCTGTAGTGTCATTTGAAAATATCTTCTCCCATTCTATGGGTTGCCTCTTTGTTTTGTTGACTGTTTCCTTTGCTGTGCAGAAACTTTTTATCTTGATGAAGTCCCAAAGTTTCATTTTTGCTTTTGTTTCCTTTGTCTTTGGAGACGTATCTTGAAAGAAGTTGCTGTGGCCGATGTGGAAGAGGTTACTGGCTATGTTCTCCTCTAGGATTTTGATAGACTCCTGCCTCACGTTTAGGTCTTCCATCCATTTCAAGTTTATATTTGTGTATGGTGTGAGAGAATGGTTGAGTTTCATTTTTCTATACATAACTGTCTAATTTTCCCAGCACTGTTTATTGATGAGACTGTCTTTTTTCCACTGGATAATTTTCCCTGCTTTGTCAAGATTGTTTGACCATAGAGTTGCGGGTCCATATCTGGACTCTCCATTCTGTTCCATTGGTCTATGTGTCTGTTTTTGTGCCAGTACCATGCTTAGACATGATTTCTTCTTTACATGTTTCATGGAATTCCCCTGGGAAGCCATCTGGCTCTGTACTCTTGTTTTTGGGAGGTTTTTGATGGCAATGCTTTGAAACTGAGACTCAATCACAAGAAGAAATTTGGAGGGAACTCAAAGATTAAGATTAAGACCTAAAATCCATCGTTCAGAAGGTTGCTCCTCTGAGATTTAGATACAATAGTGATCACTTCTGGTCAGTTAGCACCATGAAGTATAACTGCGGAGGTAATTCAGGCTCACAAAATGATGGGCTGGCAGAACTGGAAGAGGCCTTCCATACTGGCTAGTACAATGGCTCATAACTTGTTGGGCATGAAAATGACCTGGAGGCATCTTTGCAAACTAGGTTCCCAGAGCATTGTCCACACTTTGTGTCCCTGCTTTACCACACAGACTTGGTTTGAGGACTTTAAACTTTCTAGCCATAAAATGAGGAAGTCTGAGTAGAAGACTTTCCTTTAATGGTTTTCCGTTTTAAGTGTCATGAATATTTTCCGTTTTTATTCTTAAAATATCCTAATTTTAGTGGAAGTCCTTCAGTGTCCTATTAGCTCTCACAAGAAACCATATCCTTCAAAAACATAGACTCAGTTCTAGAAATGGTCTGTATTAAGTCTTCTAAAATAACATTTAGTCAACTGCAAATTTCATTTCTAATGAGTATACACCCACCATCCCCCAGCTAGTAAATAGACTCAGGGAGGACAGAGCAGAGTTCTCATTTGTGAGGCCCTTCAACTACCTACCTCCCTCATAGTCAACACAGCATGGCAAGCAGAGCTACCGCTGATGGTATTCTCACACAAAGGGAGAGTCCGGTGTTACCACATTTGGATTCAAATCTGAAATTTGTCCAAGGCTCCAGAAAATGAAGCATATGACCATTATTTGCTAAAGAAACGCCATCAACTTAAAAATGAACCCAGGGACTGGCCCTGAGCTTAGCATAAACAAAACCAGTTGACCCATACTCGTGGCCTTATACAACTAGGTCTGGAAGTCAGCTCCAAGGAAACCAGGTAATGGAGTCACGTTAAAGTAGTAAATGGGTCTAATGAGAATTAGGCAGAAAGCTAAGGGAAATTGGACAATAGTCTTCTTGCTTCTTGGAGGGTTCAGTCAGGAAGAGAGCTGAATAAGTCAAAGATCAGCGATTTAATACTAATAATTACATTCAGAGTAACTATTGAAAGATATGAATTTATTGCCATTGTCCTGCCTGTAAAGTCCTTGTTTCTGTAGGTTGCCTATGTTTCTTTCTCGTCTATGGTACCCTTAGGGTCTCTCTTCGGTCACAGTATCCCCCTTTTTCTTTCAGTTTCTGCTTATCCTGGATGCTCTTTATCTCTCTCTCCATTCTGAATGACAGCATTAATGAATAAAGTATTCTTGGCTGCATTTTCTTTTCATTTAGTACCCTAAATATATCTTGCCAGCCCTTTCTGGACTACCAGATTTCTGTGGGTAGGTCTGACATTATTTTGATGTTCTTCCCTTTGTATGTAAGTAATCTCCTTTAGCTCTTTCTCAGGATAGTTTCCTTGGCTATAAGATTTGTAAGCTTCACTATTATATGTTGGGGTGTTGATCTATTTTTATTGATCTTGTGAGAGGTCCTCTCTGCCTCTTGGACATGGATGCTTGTTTCCTTCCCCAGATTAAGGAAATTCTCAGCCATGATTCTCTCAAATATGCTTTCTAGCCTTCTCTCTCTCCACCCCCTATAGTATCTCAGTAATATGGACATTGGTTCATTTCAATGTATCATTAAATTCTCAAAACCTTTCTTCATGAGGTATTAGTTGTCCTTCTCACTTTTCCTCAGCTTCTTTCCTTTCCATCAGCCTGTCCTCTGGATCACTTATTCTTTCTTCTGCCTCATTCACCCTGGCTGTTAGAGCATCCAATTTAGACTGCACCTCGTTCATACCATTTTTAATTTTGACCTGATTAGATCACATTTCTGTACTTCAAATCATCATTTATGCTTTTTTCAAGCCTAGCCATTAACTGTATAATTGCTATTCTGAATTCTATCTTTGACACCTTGGTTATATCCATATCCACTAGCTCTGTGGCAGAGGATGTTACTTCTGGTCCTTTTCTTTGTTGTGAGTTTTTCCTTCTAGTCATTTTGTCCAGCAAAAGATGGGTAAACAGATGAACCGGGTCCAAAATATCAACCACAACTCAAGCAAAATGCACCCAAGAAAAGAACCAAAGGGTTCATGAGCCACCACAGATACACAAAAAAAGCCAAACTGAAACAAAACAATAATAAATGGGGGGGTGAGATTATAATCTCACAGGGTGGACAAAGCAGGGTGATCTGCTTGTTCCTGATTGAATTTTGGTTTGTGAGTTAGAAGACAGTATATCCTAAAATTGCAAGGAAAGCAGAACTTATATATAGAAAAATAAAATTTAATAAAGTGAAAAAAGGACTAGAATGAGGCATAAATGTATAAAATGTAGATGTAAAAAAATAAAATTTAAAAATTTAAAAAGATAAGTTGAAAAATAATAATCTATTTGAAATTAGAAAAGGGTTAAAAAATGTAAAATTTTAGTCTGAAGGATAAATGAGTCATGAGGAAACACCTTGAGCTCAATGTATTATTTTCCCTTGGTGCTGGAGTTTTATAGTCTTCTGGAATCCATAAGCTTGTCATTCATCTGTTCTTCTAGTCTGTCTTCCGGGGATAAGGCCCTGCTGTGTGGCTTCTCAGGTGTCTTTGTCAGGGTGGAGTTGCCCCACCCCTTATCAGGGGGATGGACTTAGTGGAAGCTGGTCCTCTGGCTTTTGTTCAGTGGTGACTTTCCGTGCCTTTTCAGAGGGTCAAAGCAAAAATGGCCGTGTCAGGATTTCCAGCCCAGAGCCTCAGGATCGGGGTCCCCCTTCTTCAATAAAGCCACCAGCCTCCAGGTCAGATCCTCTCCACTTGTGTGTGCACCAAATCCACAGAATCCTGTGTTTCACCCCCACTATAACTCTCCGGGGTGTAGAGGGGGTGTCCCCAGGGCCTGTAAGTGACACTTTGCTTTGTGTCTGTGTGACTGCAAGCAGTTGTGGGCTCATGCAAACACCTTGTACCACTACTCCCAGGTCATGGGTGGGTGCCATCTTACTGTTCTTTCCAGGGCTGTTGCCACCCTGAGAGTTGTTGCCTGGTCATAAGAACAGCCGTTTTGACCCTCCCAGGATTTGGTAACTGGCCTGCACATTCCAGTCTTTTTCCAGGTGCTCAGGCAAGGAGCAGTCCCCAGATTGCAGTTTATGGTTCCTGGAGCTGAGACTCCCTCCTGGGCTCGCTGACCATAACAAGTTTCTCCACTCTGCACCCCCATTGGCTCCCACCTTCATCTCCATTGGCTCAGGATCCCCCCTTATTTCTGTCTCCTGGGATCCTGAAACTACAGTGACCCACTTAAAATTCTGCCTTTTCCATCCCCTGAACGCATTTCAGAAAGGGATGTCTCTCACTGGAGCAGATTTCTAAGGGTTCCAATTGTGTGTTCTGGCTCTTTATCACTTTCTGGTAGCCAGCTTATTGAGGTTCCATCCCCCCTCTGATTATCTTTGGATATTTTCCCATAGATTCACAACTCTGCACCTCCTACCTTGCAAAATGCAGTCATTTTTCTGCTTGTATTTTTCCACATACATTTTCTTATACTTCTGACTGAATTTCTGGGTGTTCAGCTAAATTCATGGGACCAGATGAAACGAGGTTCCCTACTCTTCTGCCATCTTGCCCCCCTCCTGTTAAAAGCATCTTTGGACTCTATTTTCCTGCTCCTCCTGGGGCCCTCATAATGCATATAAAATTAACTTTATAGTGTCCTGTAATTCAGATAGGCTTTCTTCACTCTTTTTCATTATTTTTGTTTCTATTTGTTCCTCTGAGTGGATAATTTCAAATGACTTCTCTTAGAGTGAGTCCAGTAATTCTTTTTTTCTTCATGATTGTATCTACTGTTTAATCTCTGTATTGAATTTTTCAGTTCAGTCATTGTATTCTTCATCTCCAGGATTTCTGCTTGGTTCTTTTTTATGGTTTCTCTTTCTTTATTAATCTTCTCACTTTCTTTATATGTTGTTTGACTTAATTAGTTGTATATCCAGTTCTCTTGTAGCTCGTTGAGTTATTATAAGACGATTATTTTTAATTATTTTTCAAGCAGTTTATTTATACAATGCCATTTCTCCCCACCCCCCATTTCTTTATGGTTGGTTACTGGAGCTTTATTAGTGTTCTTTTGTGATGTCATATTTGTCTTCTTCATGTTCCACGTAGTTTTGCATTTGTTTTCTCTTCATTTGAAGGAGCAGGCATCTTTTCCACAAGTTTTGGCAGGTAAAAACCTTCTCTTGCCTAATAAGATTGCCTCCAGTATGATGGTCATATGGGACTGTAACCACATCCTGTGCATACTGATAGTTCCACAGTTGAGCCTGTGATTGGCAGGCTTGCTACCAGGGATTTTTATGAATGGGAAGCCCCTCTTCAACCCTCACATCTGTCTCCAAGGGACAAATTTAGTGGTGTGGGGCTATGAACCCCTGATAGCAGGAAAGATTATAGAGTGTTGATAAGGAAAAGGCTGGTAGAGAGGCAGAGTAAAAGGAAGATGAGTCATTTATTTGAAGTAATTATTTCATATAGGCATGGGGGGTAGAGGAGCTGGCACAGGGATTTCTCCTTGAAGCAACTTTGGAGAGCTATGTTGATGAATTCTCCAATAGCATAAAAACAAGAAAGTGTTGGTGTCCCCTTCTTTTTGTTTGGTATAGCTTTATTGAAATATAATTTACATGACAAAATTCATCCCTTCAAAAGCATATATCATGTTTTTTAGTATATTCACAGAACTGTGTGGCTATCAGCACATTTAATATAATTCATTTTCATCACCCATCCCAAAAAAGAAAGTCTTTACCCATTAACAGTCACTCCTTGTCCACTTCCCAGTTCCTGCCAATCATTAATCTATTTTCTGTGGATTTGCCTAATCTGGAATTTGCCTATTTTGTAGGAATAAAATCATAGACAATCTTTTGAGTCTGGCTTCTCTCATGTAGTATTTTCAAGTTTCATCCATGTTGTAGCATGTACCAGTATTTTTTTCTTTTTATGTAAATTTGAATAATATTCCATTATAGACATATACTACATTTTGTTCATCCATTCATTGTCCCATGGATTTTTGGGTTTGTTTCCACCTTTGGAAATTATGAATAAATTTTCTATAAACATTTATGTTCTAATTTTTGTGTAGACAGGTTTTCATTTCTTTAGGGTATGTACCTAAGAGTGGAATTGCTTTTGGATTATATGTAACTCTACATCAAGTTTTTTGAGGAACTCAGACCCAACTTTTAACAATCTGAGTTCTACTATGCCATAGGCATTGTGGTGTTTTCCATGTTAGTTGTAAAGTGATTTTCTCCTTACAACAATTATGTGATTACTAACTATTCTTATTCCCATCTAACAGGTGGGGAAACTGAGGCTCAGAGAGGTAAGATCTATTGTCCCACAGCTAAGGAGTGAATGATGGAGCTGATATTTGAATCCAAGTAGTCTGGCTCTAGAGTTCTTGGAGGAGGATATGGCCAGGCAGAAATAAAACAATTATTGCTCCAAAAAATGATGATATCAGATTAGCATATCCATTTTAATACTGGAAGTTTGGATTTTGGCTTTCACTGACCAAAAGTGGTTAAAAGTATAAACCTTAGAGCCAAATTGCTTGGGCTTGTGTCCAAGCTATGTTACTCAGTATTTTTTTTAAGATTTTATTTATTTATTTGACACACAGAGAGAGATTACAAGTAGGCAGAGAGGCAGGCAGAGAGACAGGGAGAGCAGGAAGCAGGCTCCCTGCTGAGCAGAAAGCCCGATGCGGGCCTCGATCCCAGGATGCTGAGATCATGACCTGAGCCGAAAGCAGAGGCTTTAACCCACTGAGCCACCCAGGTGCCCTGTTACTCAGTATTTATATGACTTTAAACAATTTGTCTCACCAATATGTGCCTCCATTACCTCACATGCAAAATGATTAAATGATGGAATTTTTTTCCATAGGGCTGCTGTAAGGATTAAATTGACTCAATATATTAATGTGCTTAGAATAGAGCTAGTATATATGATAAGTTGTTCAATAAATTTTAAAGAAATATGGCCCAGTGCTGTTTCAACTTTTGAATCATGCACTCCGTTAGTAAAACACTTCTGAGCACACTTTCCCAAATAAAGTGTACTTATTATAAATTATAATCATGTACTACTGACAATCCATATTGGCACAGCTTAATTTTCTTCCTATTTTTCAGATAATAGAGATGTTTTAATGTTTTCTTTTTCTGTATTCCCCATGAATAGTCTTGTAAGCTTCACCCTGACCATTGGCCTACTTCCAGATGGGGCACCCAAGCCTAAGTGGGAGAAGAGACTTACCCCAGGTTCTTTAGTATTGCTATGATACAGGGAGGTTGGCCCTATGTCTTTTGTGTGGATAAAGAAAAGGATAGGTGCAGGCGAGGTGAAAAAGGGACTTTTAAGTGTTACTTTTAATCTCTTTCTCTTACGGGTTTCCTCAGCAGGAAGGGAAGTACCTGGTTACATAAAAAATAAGAATTGTTTCCATTTTATAGACATTTACACTTTATCAAGTAAAGGGAATGATCTCAATATTTCTCTGGGTAGGTATAAAGTCCAGGTGAATGCCAGATATGATGAGTTATTTTTATTTCTCTGAACTGAGAACAGCAGAAGAGTCTAGGAAGGGTCCCCTGTCTCAGCCATGTTGGCCTTCCAGCCTCAATGAGTACTGAGAACATGCTGAGCCCAAAAAGGATAGAATGAAACTCTCAAGATTCCTTTGTATCATTTTGCTCTTCTTCCAGGGCACAAGGAGCTGGACAGGGCTCTAGCAGCCTTTGAGTCACCACCTTCACTTTACAGAAAAGGGAACTATGATCCTGGAAAACTTACTCTCCTCCTTCCCTTCCTTGAACCTCACATTTATTTTAACAATAATAATAAAATATTTCATTTTATTGAGCTGTTGTAGATGCTTGACATGTATTAATTTATTTTATCCTAATAACAAATCCCTATGAAGGTCAGAAATTCTTTTAACCACAAGTAACATAAAATCATCTAACTATGACTTCATTTTTAATTTAATTTAATTTTTTTCAGTGTTCCAAGGTTCATTGTTTATGCACCACATTAAATTGGAGTTTTTTTTCTTCACACAGTAACAATCCCGAAGTAGGTGGGTGCTGCTTATTTCTGTAGTTTACTGATGTTCTCAGGGACCTAGTCTCTTCCCATCTTTCCTTGCTACCAGCCTTAGGATATAGGCCTTTAGCCTCATGCTTGTTATTTCATGTTCACAGATGGCTGTCCTAGCTCTAGGGTTCATATCTATGCTCAAAGGAGGGAGGAGAATTGAGCTGTTGGTGCCAGCCATATTTTTTCCTTTTATCAGGAGACCAAAAGATTTATCAGAAACTAGCCCCCTAGCAGCAGACTTTCGCTTACATTTCCTTATCAGATGTTGGTTTTATGGCTACTTCTTGCTGCAGGAGAAGCTGGAAAAATGGTATTTAACTGAGCACATTGTTGTTTGAAACAAAATTGGGGTTCACGTTGTAAGTAAGAGGGGATACATGTGTATTGGAAAGCCATAAACACTTTCTCAGTCACCGAGAAATACTATTATAATCTCTATTTTACAAATAGGGAAACTGGGGCGTGAAATAGTTACGTAACTTACCCAAAGTCACATAGCAAACATACAGTAGTACTAGGATTTGTGGAACATTGGGTGTTTGTTATACACAAGTAATGAATTATTGAACACTACATCAAAAACTAATGATGTACTATATGTTGACTAATTGAACTTAATAAAAAAAGAGGAAAAAGGATTTGAACTGAGACAGTCTGGCTCTACAACCATATTTCTGAAATATTCTTTTTAACAATCTACTCTAAAAAACTTTAATATTGCATGCAGTACTCCTACCTTCCAAATTTAAAACACTACGTACTTTAACCTACAACACTCTATTATTTTCTATTCTATTCTATTCCATTCCAGTCTATTATTTCATTAATTAAAATGCTGATTATACTCAACTAAACTGATACCATGACCCTGCAATTTGTAAATGATTTTAGTGCATTGCCTTGCTTCAGTACCACCACTTCTTCAATAGAATTTCTGGGATACCAAGAAGCATATCCTGATGCTATTCACTCTCAGCTGCTGCCTGAAATGCCACTATTCCTTTCTTTCCTTTTGTCTAAATAGTTGTCTCTTACTGAGTCTCACCAAGGGAGAGGAATGCCTTATTTGAAAGCTCCTATTTTATACAGCCAGAAACAGTTCCACACTGAAAAAAGCACCAATACTTCAGTGAGAATGTGTAACACTTCACACAATATATATTGAGCATGAATTCGTGTGTCTTAGCCAAATCTTCCCAAGAAGTCCATCTTTTAATATGAGGGGAGAAGGGAAGTTATACAGGTAAGTGAAGGCAGACAATAAGGGGTGTGTTATTAAACCAGCTACTACAGTGGTCAATTGAACTTTAATTTCTGGAAAAGCTCCAGGGAAAAGTGTCAAAATACACTTTTGAATTATCACATCTGAGGAGCAAAGGAATCAGGGCAATTATGCCTTCCCTCATCAGTCATTGGTTAGAGGCTACTTCCAGGGCAAGGAAAGCAGTAATTCCCAGGCCTGCAGTCAGTAATTCTGGCATGATATATATATATATATATATCATATATATATATCATATATATATATATGATATATATATATGATATATATATATAATATCATATATATCATATATATATATCATGCCAGAATTATATATATATGGGTTGCCTTAGCTAAGGCTGAACAGGAGATAAGCATATGGAATCTGGTGACTGGGAGGCTAGACATTTATGAGGGGCCTAGCTGAAGCTCTACTTGTGGTTGGTTTGCTATGAGAGCTTGGAAGCTCCAATCTCTCATCCCCCAAATTCACACAGAGAAATTTGTACTTGAAGGTAGTTTACCATTCATAAACACAGTGCAAGTAGGTGCAGTATTTAATTTATTCATTTCTATATTCCAGAACCTGGAAGTATTAGGCATGCCAGTAAATATTTGATGGATTAATAAATGAATATGGAGCCTTTTACTCAACGTGACTTGATCTGCCAGGATTTTAATTGTCATTCCCTTCACTTAGAATACCTTTATTCCTTTTTCAACCCTCTGCCCTATGAGTTTTCCACATGGGTGTAAATAAAGACTTTGTCCTTGCCTAAAGAGAGGTCTGGCCTTTACCCTCAGCTTCTGGGTAATCTTTAAGCCTTTGGAATGTCAGGTCCGATAGGGGTGTTTTTATTTGACTGGGAACCTTGGGTTGCCTGACAGTCTAACAGTGTGATTTATGGTGGGGTTTTGGGCCACACCAATGATATGATTTAGGGGGGGTTATGGGTTACCTGGCATCAGCCCACTTCTTGAGGAGACTGGAGACTGGAGATCAGACACAGGGGCAGTGATGGAGACCCAATAAAATCTCAAGAATCCTCGGTGAACTTCTATTCCTAGCAATACTCTATGAAAATTGTCATATAGTAATGCCAAAAAAGGAACAATGTCCCAAGTCCACAGGGAAATGACAACTAAAGCTTTCCATATGGTACTTTCTTGGACTCTGCCCTGATTTCTTCCCTTAACTGATCTTAATTTGCACCTTATAGGTTTTAAAAACCATGAATGTAACAGTCAGTTCTGTGAGTCTTTCTAGTGAATTATCAAACCTAAGGGTGGTCTTGGGGACCCATGGACTTAAAATTGGTGTCAGAAGGATGATCTTGTGTGGATTGCTCCCCCTTAATGTTTCAGGTGTTCTAAACTTCACAACATGGTAGAATTTTCCCTGTTGTCTGAGACCTAGTTTAAACCATTCCTTCCTTGATAGAGGTTTCCAGTGTTCATCCATATTTAGCTCACCTGCTCTTCTGAACTTACCAGACTTTTATAGTTTCCTGTTCCCTTGAAGCTGGATGAGGCCATGTTATCAGTTCTGGCCCTTTGGGTTGTGACTGAAAGCAGGGATAAAGAATTTGAGTGTAATTGGGAAACACTCTAGGGCTTTTTCTCCAGCTGTAGTGATTACAGAAGTATGTGTTAAGATGGAGATGTAACAAGGCAGAAGCAGGCCAGACTTTGTACTATCACATGGCAGATAGCAGATTTGGAGAATTACCTAGACCTACAGAAAGATTTGCATAGGCAAGAAATAAACTGTATGTTAAGCCATTGAGATTTTAGGAATATCTGTTTCTGCAACATAACCAAATTTATCCTGACTGGTTACCAAGATTTCCTCAATCGGAATTAACCATTCCATTCTCTGAGTGCCTCTAGGCCCCCATCCATCCCTGTTATGACCCATGCTTATATGTTCTCACTGAACTCTGAGTGACTGTGGATAGAGACTTTAGTTATCTTGGTATCTCTAATGTACCTACTATAAAGTCTGGCCCAGATTACATAATCAGGATATGTGGGTTGAATCTGATTCAGTTGGTTGACAGATCTGTGGAGAAGCATGTTTGTTGTAAAGATGAACATAGCCTTGTCTAGGAAGCTACCTTAAATGACCTATCAGTGAGCTAAGTAGAAATAATAGAGGTTTCTAAAGAACACAGGGCTACTGCCTGCCCATGTACATCCCTTCTTCACCTCTCTTTCTCAACTATATGATAAAATAGTGTCCCTGTGACATGTCTGGAGAAGGTCACAGCCCAAGACAGAAATAAGAGAGATGATACCAGAATAGTGTGCTTCCAGGGGACAAGAAACTTACCACCAAACATCCCTCTTCAACTGTTTTGCAAACCCAGTTGATCTAATCTACCTATGGCCAGGCTCAACTGTAGTCCTGCAGGTGGTGGGACTTGGGGGAATGCTAAGAAGTCTCATTTTGCTACCTTGCAAACAAGATCTACCTCATCAGCCCCATATCTAGGATAGAAGCCTCTGGGAGCCAGTAGTGAATAGGCAAGCATGAATAAGGAAATCCCAAAGGGGCCAAAGCCTAAGTGGGTCTAGCAGCACAGTGGTGGCCTCAGTGACTGAAGCACTAAAGTAAGCAGAAGCCTTGGTCTTTATTCCACTTGCTTTTGGTACTAGAGACAAAAATACCTATGACTACATTCACAAGTTGGACGTCTGTATTAGAAAACTTAAGAGGGGAGAGTTCAGGGAGTGAAATTCATTGGTATCAGATCATTTCATATTTTTGCTTCCAGCATTTCTCCAACACATACAGCCCCAGAAACACTCTGAGAGTAAGTAACTCTGAGATCAGTTTGAATGGGGGTGAGTTTTAAATGATGAATACTCACAAGCTGGGGAACCTTGACTAGTCACTTCAAATGAGCCTCTGGCTTCTCTTGTGTGAAATGCAGTTAATATCCACGTTGCCAAATGGTTTTCAAGGAGATTACATGAGACCCTATATATGGTAAGGTCATTGAAAATAGGAGCAACTGTTGTATATAAACAAGGCATTAGCCTCCTCCATCAGACCTGGTGGGAAACTTCCCAGGATACAGGTAGGTCAGGGATGACTTGTTCTAGGAAGAGGCCTTTCCCAAAAGCTGGGAATTATCTCCTTTCTCTGTTCTAGTTCTGGCCATTTGGGCACATCACAGATCTCTCTCTCCACCCTGAGCTTCCCAGAAGATCCTGGGGAAAAGTAGAATAAGAAACCATCATCCCTGATACAATGATCTTAGTATGGGCTAAGGCCCTCCCCTTTAAAAGATTTCTAAAAATAATACTTTAAATCTACTGCCTCTTCTGTCCCCAATCAAGGGGGAACATTTAGTAATTAGAAAAGGCAAATTGGAAACTTAATTAGGCAAGTGGCACTTTCATCAATGAATATGGTGGCACTCTCAACAGTGAATATAGTGTGATTTGTAACAAAACTGAGGGCAACAAATGGATAAATGCTCTTAGCAAATAAGCTTGTAAATAGTAGTGCCATTATTTATGGTAATAAAGAGTATGGATGATCATGTGGACCATATGGGACTTTAAGAAATAATTCTTCTGGTGATGAGACATGCTTGATTTTAGGTAACTTAGGAGAGAATCAGCTGCATCCCAGAATGTAAGACACCCCCCAGCATTTATCTCCCCACTCTCCATTCTAGGACCATCAGAAGGTAGTCAGGGAGTACTCAGATCAGATGTAGTCCTTTTGCTCTGCAGGGCATAATTGAGATTCATCTTTGGAAGCTTATGAAGCTGAGAACTGGCAAGATGGAGAATGGACTTCTGGAGAACTGAGTGTTCTGAGTTTGACGAACAAAGATTGCAGACCCCATGGAAAAGAGAAAAAGTGGGGACAGTAGAGAAAGAGGTTAAATTATGAGACAGCCAAGAAATGGAGAAAGGGTAAAGTTTATTGAGGGAGGTGTTTTAATAATTACATTCTCCAAATCCAGGATTAGGGACATCCCTTAGTCCTAAATAGACAGGGCTCACACCCTAACCCAGAGGTACAACACCTGCTCTTCCTCCTAACTCTGTAGCTTAGAACAACTACCAGTCTCTTTCAGTACATAAGCATTTTATTAGAGTTAGTGTTTAGTCACTCTGGAGACAGGCAGGTGAGGCAGTATCAGAAGAAACCCACTATTGTGTCTCTGATGGGCTGGGTAAGACACCACCTGGGAACCTTGCAGGCAGCAAGGAGCATTGACTTGCAGGCAACACCATGATGAATACAACAGTAAGTTCACTACACTCACTTTGAGGGATGGATAAGGAATGTGTCTACCTCTAAGGAGAGAGAACCAGGATATTATATGGCCGCAGGTTAGATCCAAAAAGCATCTTTTAAGCTCCCATGAGTGCCCAGGGCAGGTATAGGATTTGTAGCTGCAAGGAAAAGGAATGGGGTCAGGAATGGGTCCTCAAGTTTTATCAAAGAGACAGGTGACATGAAGAACTGTCCCATGTATAAGGACACTTGAAGTGTCCCTGGTTACAGGATCAAACTTGTCTCCCAGAAAGGACATGGAAGGTCATGGACAGCCCATGAGTTGCCTGACAATGGAACAGCAGGGCTGCCAGGCCAAGACTAAGTTGGGATAAGTTGTCCCCCATCAGAAAAATTCACTTTATTTTGCAATTAGTGAAATGCACACACACAGGCAAGAAAACTCTGCCTAGAAGTGTCTTTTTACTTCTTTTATTGAACTCCATAAATATTTTCATAAGGCTTTGTATCATTACAACATCATAGTTTTGTTGTTAAACATTTTTTTTAAACACACAACTTTGACACTTGTTTGACAGGGTCAAACAATCAGAAGAAACAAAATAATAAACTGGCAAATGCAGAGCAGCAGGGGTAATCAAAATCACTGTTACCCATCCATCCACCCCAGCCCACCCCCGCCCCAAAGCACTAAAAGATCACTATTCAGTTTCACTCTAGAATTGTTTGAACTCTCTTGTTGCTGTCCTTGATAAATCCATTAGTTATACACATAGAAAGAAGAGGAGAGAGGGAGAGAAAGAGGAGTTAGATTTCTGTGTTAGGACCATCCCACAGCAGGGTCCATAAAATACACTAGTAAAGCCTTTTGAAGAACAAATCCAGGCCTCATTGAATTGAGAAAAGGGGAGCTTGGGGGCCATGCACACATAGAGATTTACAGAGTTCTTGGGGATAGCACTGCTGTGGGGACACAGAATTGACCTAGACCCTGATCCCAGGTAACAGGGCTCCCCTTGGGGCTGTTGGTCACTGGTCTGCTTTGTTGCCATAGGCTGGGGGAACACTCCGACCAATGGCAAACTGACTTCTTGTTGTTTTCACAAGTTATTGGCATCTGGTGAGGCCAGCGGTTTGGGTAGATGAGAGGTGGGTGGCAAGAGGTAATATTCCTGATCCTGGAGCTCTGGGCACAGGCTCAGGGGAGAAGGACATGGAGGAAGGGCAAGGGGGCTTGGCCAAGAGATGCTGTAGGCCCAGAGACTTGATCAAGCATCCCCTCTTGGTTTGCTCCTAGCCCCTGGAGAAACATGTCAAGGTTAAGCCTAGTGGAGAAGAACAGAAAGTAGGAAAAGAATGTATACTTATGGGAGGCCTACACAGCTATTGAAACATATGCTGTTTGCAAAGGGAGGCCATTGTAGCTTAGGCACTGGAAACCAGGTTCCTTGCCAAGGGGGGGTGGTGGTTAAGTAGCTGGGTCATTTGCCGAGCAGTTGTGGCCAGTCCCGAGCCCCAGCCCTCTGCCCAGCTCACCTTACCCTTGGCTCACCCCACAAGTCTGATTTGAATGTGGTGGAATGGAAGCAAACAGCCTGTAATTTGATTCCCACGGAGGAATAATTCCCAGGCTGGGCAGGGCCTGGTCTGGGTCAGGAAGCATAGAGCAGCAATCAAGTCGGCTATACTTAGGGCCTCATGCAGCCATGGCTGCTGCTTAGTAAGCTGAGGTCCTTTCATGATGAAGTTTTCTCCTAGGGTCCAGAACAAACGCACAATTTCTAGATTCCTCATTAGAGTGGTACTCCATAGCAGGACCCATTCTCACTCCTTTGTACTCCATTCTCCTTGCTGTTCAAGGTCTGTCAACCTGAAGGGCTATGTGAGGAGGAAGAACAGGTACTCCTACACCCACAGGGAGCCTGCCTCTTAGTGGGAGAAGTTAATTTTGCCTAAGTATTAAAGCCTGCAAAAAATCAGCCTGAGGGTAGTGTCTCTACCTCAGATCCTTTCTCCATAGGGAAGTCTCCCTGGGCTCCTCACTTACTTGTTTTCAATGTCTTGGGATGGGTGAATGTTGGAAATAGGGCCTTCTTAGAATGACAGAAGTTCTTTAACTATGCTAATAGCAGCAATTTTCCTGTGCCAGGAGAACAGGAGAAAGAAGGACAACAGGGAGAGGAGAAGGAAGGAATCATGAAAGATTGTCCATGCAATCTGTTAACAATGGGGGAAGTCTCACATAACTTGAGTGGTAGGAACTGCAGGTACATATTTTGGGCTAGGGCTGCCTCTTTCCATGCCCATTCCTGTTCTTTCTTTTAAGAGGTTATGATCAGACTTGGATCCTGTCCAGGTCAATAATTTGAAGGCAGCTGATGATCTTGGTCAGGACGGATCTGTCTTGACCCCTTCAGAGACTCCTATAAATACTGCCTGTAATCTGAAAATGGAAGCAGGGATTACCAGGCCCTTGAAATTATTTCAGTGGGGAACCCCAACTTTAAGCCTATTTGGTGCTAGAGGCAGTTGAATCCCTCCCTGGGAAGCAGAGTCTCAGTCCCTTTGCTTCAAGTTTAGATCTTTTAGGTTAGGGGAGGGAGAGGCCTACAATGAACACTACAATCAAAGCAGCTTGAAGAAGAGAATAATTGGCTCAAGTTAAACCCGAGATGCAAAATTGCTCATGACCCAGCAGTGCTATAACATGGGATCCCCAGTGCTAGGAGAAGAGCCCAAATGCAGAATGTTCCCTAAACAGAAGTCCTCTCCAGAATTATTATACTTTGACTCTCCCTTGATCTGTTTGGTTTTGATCCCTCTACAACATCTAAAATGCAGTGAAAGCAATAGAAATATCTAGCAGTTATGTCATAGGGCAAAACAGAGCATGTCTAGACTGGCACGACTAAGGACAGAAGATGCAGGGAAAAAGCTGTCTGGGGCAACTGCCAGGTTGTAGAAACATTCACAGATGGTCAGCTGCGGGAAAAGAGAAAGGGGAATCCTCCCTTTACCCGTTGAAAAGTAAAAGGAAAAAAAAAGAAATTTCAAACTCCCAAACTCCATCACATCAAAGTAAATTCAAAAGTTATCAGCATCAGTATCATCAGGAAAGAAAAAAAAACAATGCAAACACATCTATGGTAATAATGACAAGTCAATGAATTACTCACAGGGGAGCAAAGAGATTATCTCAACAAGAAAAAGAACACATAGAAATGTCAATTTCTGAAAAGAAAGGGGAGGGGGACAGGGTAAGAACAGAAAACTTCTAAGAAGGGATCACATATTTAGAAGTCATTGGTACCTCTTCCTACCAACTACTGATTTCACTTCCCCGAAACAACAGAAAACAATTTTTTTGGTCCTTCTGTGTGTGTGTGTGTGTGTGTGTGTGTGTGTGTGTGTGTGAGAGTATGTATGTGTGTGTACTCAAGGGTCTGTGTGTGTGTATATGTGTCTCTCTATATATAAATATATATAGGCATATATATTTATATATATATAAATTTCAACAGTGCTTCTCCAAAAAAAAGTCCATCTATAAATATAATTTTATTTACTTTATTTTAAAATTATCTGCCTCCCTGTAGTTATTATTTTTTGAAGGGGGTTAACCTGCTGAAGTTCTGCCAGAATGGTGACTGGCTGCGCTTGGGTTCGGTGAACTCAAAGACCTGCGACTGAGCGATGCCATCGGGGACCAGGTACTGGCCCTGGTTTATCGGGTCCTGCGGTGGTGGGTAGGAAGGAGGAACTGAGCGGGCAGAGTTGACACCTAGAGTAGGTGGGAGAGCAAAAGGAAAGAGTGTAAGTTCAGTAGCAAGGGGCTTCTCAAATCACCCAGTGACCACTTTGAGCAATTAAAGGTAGCCTATTTTAGAGAATGTGAACAGGGACTGAAAATCATCCAAAGGAAGAAGTTCATTCCTTAACAGATTTTGGAACAACACACACTTTCCCATTTACTCAGGTATCACTGAGAATCTTGTGGTGCTGTCACCAGTGGTTTTACAGAAGAGGACAGTGAGACCTGGGGTGAAATGTCATATCCAACGTCATAAAGCAAGGGATAGATTCCACATTCTTTGATTTCTCAGTTCAGAGATTTTTTAAATATTTATTTATTTATTTGAGAGAGAGAGAGAGAGAGAGAACTAGAACAGGGGCAAGGGGAGGAGCAGAAGGAGAAGGAGAGGAGAGAGGAACTTAAGCAGATTCCAAGCAGAGCAGGGAGTCCAATGCAGGTCTCAATCCCACAACCATGAGATCATGACCTGAGCCAAAACCAAGAGTCAGATGCTCAACTGACTGCACCACCCAGGCTCCTCCAGAGTTCTTTTCAAGAGACCATAATCCATTATGCCAGACTTAGTCTTGCAAATCACCCAACAATTTCCATTTAATTTCAAAGGAATTTGGTTTTCTCCCCCCTCAACTACCCCTACTAGTGTCAAAAGAGCCTGGTTAAGAACTACTGATTTCAAAGCAGGTCTTTGGATGGAAAATGGGTTTCTAAAAGCTAAGGTACAAGTGACCCAGTATTCTACACCAGATTGCAGTGATGAAACCATATTTAATATGAAAGTAACATTGGTAGATGAGGGAGAATTGAAAGAAGACATGATTTATGGAACACAAGTAAGACCCTTTAAAGGGAACAATTCAATGACTGCAACTTTCATAGACGTGTTTGAAACCTTCACAGCAAAATTCACATGAATAGGGGATTCCAGGTTGTGTGTGTGTGTGGGGGGGGTAAAATTAAAGTTCAATCCTAACCTATATTTAGAACATAATAGCATACAGTATATGTTTCAGAATACAATGAAGACCTCTCTGCTGCTCCCAAATAGCTTCCTCATCTGCTAACCAATGTCTGAAATTTCAATATTACAACTTCCTTCTTTGCCTTTGTTTGATGACTTGATCCCATTACCCTAGAAGTAGTACCATATTGAGCCATCGTCAGCCACTGGCACTTCAGTAGGAACCAATGAGTTATTTTCTAAAAGCCAATATTATTTTGCTTTGTTTGGATACTTACTTTTGTTTTCCAGATTTATTGAGATATAATTGATATATAACATTCTGTAAGTTTCAGGTATGCAATGTGATAACTTGATAATATATAAATATAAATATATATATATATTACAAAATGATTACTACAATAAGGTTAGTTAGTATAGCCATCATTTCACAAAATTACCTTTATTTATTGTAGGAGCATTTAAGAACTACTCTCTTAGCAACTCCCAAGTTAAAATATTAACTGTATCACCATGTTGTATATTATATCCCCAGAATTCTTCATCTTTTAACTAAAGTTTGTGCCCTTTGACCAGCATCTTGATACTTCCCCCATCCTCAGCCCCTGGCAAACACCAATCTACTTTCTGTTTCTTTAAGTTTGTTTTTAGATTCCAATATCAGTGAGATCATATAGTATTTATATTTTCTGTTGCTTGTGCTTTTGGTGTCATATTCAAAAACTTGTTACTAAAACCATGTTGAGGAGTATTTTCCCTATATTTTCTTCTAGGATTTTTTATGGTGTTGAGTCTTACACTTAAGTCTTTAATTCATTTTGAGTTAATTTTTCTGAGCAGTCTATACAGATAGGGGTCTAATACATTCTTTTGCATGTGAACATCCAATTTTCCCCAATACCATTTATAAAAGGGGTTATTCTTCCCCCTGAGTATTCCTGGCTTCCTGATAAATATTAGTTGACTATGGGTTTATAGTTGAGATCTTGATTCTCTCCCATTAGTCTATATGTCAGGTTTTATGCCAGCACCATATTGTTTTGATTACTATAAATTTGGAATAAAGTTTGAAATTAGAAAGCATGACACCACCAGTTTTGTTCTTCTTTCTCAGGATTGCTTTGTATTTGGGGTTGTTTTCGGTTCCATATGAAATTTGTAATTGTTTTATCTACTTCTGTGAAAAATACTATGAAATTTGAGATAGGGATTACAATAAATCTACAGATGACTTTAGGTAGTAAGGGCATTTTCACAATATAAATTCTTAAAAATCCATGAATATGGAGTATCATTCCATTTATTTGTGTTTTCTTCAATTTCTTTTATAAATATCTAATAGTTTTCAGTGTACAGATTTTTAACCTCCTAGGTTAAATGTATTCCTAAGTACTGTATCCTATTTTGTGTTATTGCAAATGGGATTGTTACATTAATTTATCTTTTCAATGTTCATTTTTACTGAAACATAAATGATTTCTGTACTTGTACTTTGTATCCTGAAACATTATTGACTTCCATTATTATTCTAGTATTCTTTTTTTCCAAATTGATTTTGTAAAAAATATTTCTTAGGAGAATCTTTATATTTTTCTTATATAAAATCATGTCATCTGTAAACAGAGGCAATTTTACTTCTTCCTAACTTTCATGCCTTTTTCTTGCCTGATTGCTCTGGGTAGTATTTCCAGGAGTATGTTTAATAGAAATGGTGAGACTTGGCATCCTTGTCTTGTTCCTGATATTAGAGGAAAAGCATTCAACCATTCACCATTGAGCATACTTGTTAATAGTGGTAGGCTTGTCGCATATGGCATTTATTATGTTGAAGTATGTTCTTTGTATACAAAATTCATTCAGAGTTTTTATCATGAAAATATGTTGATATGGTTTCACCAATATGTGGAATATAAGGAATAGTACAGAGGACCATAGGGCAAGGGAGCGAAAACTGAATGGGAAGCAATCAGAGAGGGAGACAAACTGTGAGAAACTCTTGATTCTTGGAAATAAACTGAGTGTTGCAGGAGGGGAGTGGGTGGGAGGATGGAGTAACTGGGTGATGGGCATTAAGGAGGGCGTGTGATTTGATGAGCCCTTGATGTTATACATAAGTAATGAATCATTGAATACTACATCAAAAACTAATGATTAATCTAACTTAATAAAAAAGAAAATATGTTGAATTTTGTCAGATGCTTTTATAGCATCTATAGAGATGTGATTTTATCTTACATTCTGTTAATGTGGCATATCACATTTATTGATTTGCATATATTGAATGATCACTGCTTTCTAGAGATGAATCCCACTAGATGTTGGTGTATGATCCTTTTAATGTGCTGTTGAATTTGGTTTGCTAGTATTTTGTTGAGAATTTTTGCATCTTATCAGAAATATTGGCCTGTATTGTCTTGTATTGTCTTTATCTAGCATTAGCATCAGTGTAATCATGGCCTCATAAAAAGAGTTTGGAAGTGTTCTTTTCAAGTTTTTGGAAGTTTCAGAAGGAATGGTGTTATTTCTTTAAATGTTTCATGGAATTCACCAGTGAAACCATCTGGTCCTAGGCTCTTCTTTTTGGGAAGTTTTTGATTACTAAGTCAATCTTCTTAGTCATTATTGGTTGCCCAGATTTTGTATATATTTTTTCTATCAGTTTAATTGAGCTAAAATAGACATATTATCTTGTACATGATTAAGGTGTACAACATAATGATTTGATGTATGTATATACTGCAAAATGATAACCACATTAAATTTACTTCACATCTATCACCTCACACAGTTATATATTTTTTTCCTAATCAAATTAGAACTTTTAAGATCTACTTTCTTTTTTTAAAGATTTTATTTATTTATTTGACAGAGAAAGGGGACAGCACAGGTAGGCAGAGCAGCAGGCAGAGGGAGAGGGAGAAGCAGGTTCTCCACTGAGCAGTGAGCCTGATGTGGGACTCGATCCCAGGACCCTGGAATCATGACCTGAGCCGAAGGCAGTGGCTTAACCAACTGAGCCACCCAGGCGCCCCAAGATCTACTTTCTTAGAAACTTTCAAATTTACAATACAGTATTATTAACTTTAGTGACCATGCTATACAGAACTTATTTATTTTATAACCTTGTATCCTTTGACTACCTTAACCCAAATCCCTCACTGTGTACCCCGTGCATCTGGCCACCACCAATCTGTTCTGTTTCTGAGTTCAATTTTTATTACATCCCACATATAAGTGAGATCATACAGTATTTGTGTTTCTCTGGATTATTTTACTTAAAATAATACCTTCCAGGTTCACTCATGATGTGGCAAAAGGCAGGATTTCCTTCTTTTATGACTGAATAATATTCCATGTGTGTGTATGTACTTTATCCACATTTATTTTATCTATTTGTTTACCAAAAGACATTTAGGTTATTTCCATGACTTGGCTATTGGGAATAATGCTGGAATGAACATAGGGAGCAGATATTTCTTTGATACAGTGATTTTATTTCCTTTAGATATATACCCTAAACTGGAATTGCTGGATCATATGGTAGTTCTATTTTTATTTTTTTGATGAACTCCCATACTGTTTTCCATACTGGCTGTACTAACTTATATTTCTACGGTATACATGGGTTCCTTTCTCTCCATATCCTTGTTAATCCTTATTATTGCTTGTCTTTTGATAGTCATTCTCATAAGTGATATCTCACTGTACTTATTTAAATTTCCTGATGATTAATGTGATGTTGAGCACCTTTTCATGTACTTATTGGCTATTTGAATATTTTCTTTGGAAAAGTATCTATTCAGGTACTTTGTTTCTTTTTACTTGGGTTATTTGTGGGTTTTTGCTAATGAGTAGTATGAATCCCTTTAATATTTTGGATATTAACCCCTTATCACATATGTAGTTTGCAAATATTTTTCCCATTGCAGAAGTTGCTTTTTTATTTCATTAATTATTGCTGTGCGGAACCTTTAAATTTGATGTTATTTCACTTGTTTTTCTTCCGTTACTTGTGCTTTATGTGTCATGTCCAATAATTCATTGCCAAAACCAATGTCAAGATTTTCTCCCATGTTGTCTTATAGTAATTGATGATTCCAGGCCTTATATTTAAGTCTTTAAGCCATTTTGTATTAATATTTGTGAGTGGTATAACATAGGGGTCTAGTTCATCCTTTTGTATGTGAATATCTAGTTTCCCCAGAACCACTTATTGAAGAGACTGTCCTTCTTTATTGACTTTTCTTGGCTCTCTTGTCAGTTTTTACTTGATTGTATATGCATGGGTTTATTTCTGGGATCTAAATTATTTTCTATTGGTCTGTGTATCTGTATTTTTCCTAGTCCTAAACTGTTCGGTTACCATAGTTTTGTAATATAGCTTTTTAAAAAGATTTTATTTATTTACTTGATAGAGAGAGTGAGCAGGAGAGCATAAGCAGGGGGAGCTGCAGAGAGAGAGGGAGAAGCAAACCTCTGCTGAGCAGGGAGCCAGATGTGGGCCTCAATCTCAGGACCCTGGGATCATGACCTGAGCTGAAGGCAGACAGTTAATTGCCTGAGTGACCCAAGCACCCCTATAATATAAGTCGGAAAGTGTGATGGTTCCATATTTTTCTTTCTCAAGTCTGCTTTGGCTATTCAGGGTCTTTTATGGTTCCATACAAATTTTAGAATTTTTTTTATTTCCATAAAAAATGTCATTTGAATCTTGATAGGAAATGCACAGAACCTATAGATGTTTTTGGGTATACAGACGTTTTAACAATATTAATTCTTCTGATCTAGAGGCACAGGATATCTTCCATTTTTGTTTAATTTTTTTCATAAATGTCTTAGAGTTTTCAGTGAACACATTTTTCACCTCCTTGGCTAGATTTATTCCTAGTATTTTATCATTTTTGGTACTATTATAAATGGGTTATTTTATTTTATTTTTCAAATAATTAACTGTTGGTGTATAGATGCTACGGAGTTTTGTATGTTGATTTTGCATCCTGAAATCTTACTGAATTCACTGATTAAATCTAACAGGCTTTTTTTTTGTAGAGTCTTTAGGATTTTATACATACAAAATCCTTTTTTTCTTTTTGTTTTTCGTTTTTTTTCTGTGAGTGCCAACTCCAGCCCTTTAGCAGTCCATGCCACTAGATCTGAGCCCCTAGCCCTGATTTGCCCTCTGTTCAAAATGTTTATTCATACTGTGTTCTAAATGTTCAGTTTTGTGTGCTAAAGATTTTACCAGTAACAAGCCATTAGACAAAATAAATATTGAGTGCAAATCAAGTTAGACCAGCCAAAGGCCCCATTCAAAATGAATGGTGGGAACAGATAAATCCAAAGTAGGAAGTGGAAAGGAAGTTCCTTCTAATTAGGAAATAAGGTTTTATATATCCTCTCCATCAATTTGTTTCATCTTTCCTTTTATCTTCTATGAATTAAGAAATTAATAAGCATCCAGAGAATGGGGAGGGGAAAAATCAAATTAAATTCATCATGTATAGTTAATCTAATTTGCAGTCTAGGCCAGTTATGATTCTCAAACTTGAACATGTATCAGAATCACCTGTTGTAGGTCTGGGGAACTGCCTGATAATTTGAGTTCCTAATACATTCTTACATGTTACTGATGCTATTGGTATAAGGACCACACTCTGAAATCAGGAAGTGAGTCCTCATGCTTTGTTCTTCCCTTTCAAGATTGTTTTAGACATTCTGGTACCCTTGCAATTCCATATGAATTTTAAAATCAGCTTGTCAGTTTTTCTGAAGAACACATGCAGATGGCCAACAGATACAGGAAGAGATGTTCAACATCACTAATCATCAGGGAAGTGCAAATAAAAACCACTATGAGATATCACCTTATAGCTTTCAGAATCACTAAAATAAAAAAGACAAAAAATAATAAGTGTTGGCGAGGATGTAGAGAAAAAGGAAAGTTTGTGTCCTATTGATAGAAATGTAAGAGGGAACAGTGACTGTGGAAAACAGTTGGAATGTCCTCAAAAAATTCAAAAGAGAAATATTATATTACTCAATAATTGGATACTGAACCAGCAGAAAAAAACACTAATTCAAAAAGATATATGCCTACATCCCTATATTTAGTGCAACACTATTTACAATAGCAACCTAAATGATATGGAAGCAACCTAAATGTCCATCAACAGAAGAATGGATAAGGAAGATGTATATAAAGCTATATATATAATGGAATATTACACAACCATAAAAAGTGATGAGATCTTTTCATTTGCAACATGGGTGAACCTAGAGGGCATTATACTAAGTGAATTAAGTCAGACGGGGAAAGACAAATACCATATGATTTTACTCTTATGTGGAATCTAAAAAAAAAAACAAATAATGATCACAGCGTTGTAATAAAACTTGAAATCAGGCAAAGTGATACCCCCAATTTTCATTTTCTTTTTCTTTTTCAACATTTCCTTAGCAATTCAGGGTCGTTTCAGTTTCCATACACATTTTAGGATTGTTTGTTCCTGCACTTTGAAAAATGCCAGTGGAATTTTGATTGGGATGGCATTGAAATACAGACTGCTCTGGGCAGTATAGACATTTTGACAATGTTTATTCTTCTGATCCATGAGCATGGAATGCTTTTTCATCTTTTTGTGTGTTCTGTAGTTCCACGACTACAGATCCTTTACTTCTTTGGTTAGGTTTATTCCAAGGTATCTTATGGTTTTTGGTGCTATAGTAAGTGGAATTGATTATCTAATTTCCCTTTCTATATTTTCATTGTCAGTGTATGGGAAAGCAACTGTGCATTGATTTTGTGATTCTGTGCATTAATTTTGTATCCTGTCACATTACTGAATTGCTGTATGAGCTCTAGTAGTTTGGGGGTGGAGTCTTTTGGGTTTTCCACATAAAGTATCATGTCATCTGCAAAGAGAGAGTTTGACTTCTTTACCAATTTGAATAATTTTGATTTCTTTTTGTTGTCTGATTGCTGCTGCTAGGACTTCTAGTACTATGTTGCTGTGATCACCAAGACAGCACAGTACTGGCACAAAAACAGACACATAGACCAATGGAACAGAGTGGAGAGTCCAGATATGGACCCGCAACTCTTTGGACAAATAATCTTCGACAAAGCAGGAAAAAATATCCAGTGGAAAAAAGTCTCTTCAATAAATGGTGCTGGGAAAATTGGACAGATTTGTATAGAAGAATAAAAATCGACCATTCTCTCACACCATACACACAGATAAACTCGAAATGGATGAACGACCTCAATGTGAGAGAGGAATCTATCAAAATCCTAGAGGAGAACATAGCCAGTAACCTCTTTGACATTGGCCACAGCAACTTCTTCCAAGACACGTTTCCAAAGGCAAAGGAAACAAAAGCAAAAATGAACTTTTGGGACTCCATCAAGATAAAAAGCTTCTGCAGAGTAAAGGAAACAGTTAACAAAACAAAGAGGCAACCCACAGAATGGGAGAAAATATTCACAAATGACACTACAGACAAAGGGCTGATATCCAAGATCTACAAAGAACTCCTCAAATTCAATGCCAAAGAAACAGATAATCATGTCAAAAAGTGGGCAGAAGACATGCACAGACACTTCTCCAAAGAAGACATACAAATGACTAACAGACACATGAAAAAATGTCCATCATCACTAGCCATCAGGGAAACTCAAATCAAAACTACATTGAGATACCATCTTACACCAGTTAGAATAAGAAAAATCAACAGGACAGGAAACAACAAGCGTTTGCAGAGGATGTGGAGAAAGGGGAACCCTCTTACATTTTGGGTGGGAATGCATGTTGGTGCAGCCACTTTGGAAAACAGTGTGGCGATTCCTCAAAAAGTTAAAAATAGAGCTACCCTATGACCCCGCAATTGCACTACTGGGTATTTACCCCCAAAGATACAGATGTAATGAAAAGAAGGGCCATATGTAACTGAAGGTTCATAGCAGCAATGTCCACAATTGTCAAACTGTGGAAAGAGCCGAGATGCCCTTCAACAGATTAATGGATAAAGAAGATGTGGTCCATATATACAATGGAATATTACTCAGCCATCAGGAGGGATGAATACCCAACATTTGTATCAACATGGATGGGTCTGGAGGAGATTATGCTGAGTAAAATAAGTCAAGCAGAGAATCAATTTTTGTATGGTTTCACTTACTTGTGGAACATAAGGAATAAAATGGAGTACATTAGGAGAATGAAAGGAAAAGTGAACTGGGGTAAATCAGAAGGGGAGATGAAAGATGAGAGACTGTGGGGCGCCTGGGTGGCTCAGTGGGTTAAAGCCTCTGCTTTCGGCTCAGGTCATGATCTCAGCGTCCTGGGATCGAGGCCCGCATCGGGCTCCCTGCTCAGCGGGGAGCCTGCTTCCTCCTCTCTCTCTGCCTGCCTCTCTGCCTCCTTGTGATCTCTCTCCCTCTGTGAAATAAATAAATAAAATCTTTAAAAAAAAAAAAAAAAAAAGAAAGAAAGATGAGAGACTGTGAAGTCTGAGAAACAAACTGAGGGTTATGGAAGGGAGAGGGGTTTTGGGATGGGTTAGCCTGGTGGTGGGTATTAAGGAGGGCACATATTGCATGGAACACTGGGTGTGGTGCATAAATAATGAATCTTGGAACACTGAAAAAGTAAAATAAAAACAAACCAAATGAGTAAACAAAAAGTAGATTCAGAACTGTAAATACAGAGAAATGATGGTTGCCATAGAAAGTGGAGTAGGCAAATGCATAAAGGGAAGTGGGACATACAGAATTCCAGTTATGGAAAGAAGTCATGGCACAGAATAGGGAATAAAGTAAATTATATTATAATAAAATTTTATGGTGACAGGTGGTAGCTACACTTGTGGTGAGCACAATATAATATATAGGGAAACTGAATCACCATGTTGTACACCTGAAATTAATATAATATTGTGTGTCAACAACACTCAAAAAATAAACTAAAAATAATCAGCTGGTCAGTTTCTACATAGAAGTTGACTGTGATTGAGAGATTATTTTGAATCTATAGGTCAATTTGGGGAATATTGCATTTTAGTAACATTAAATCTTATAATTAATGAACATGGGATATTTTGCTATATAGAGCTTTTTAAATATCTGTTAACAATGTCTTGTAGTGTGCAGAGAATAAGTTTTATACTTGTTTTATTAAATTTGTTAATATTTTGTTAATAATCTATGGATTTTCTTAAATTCAAGATTTTTAAATAAGTGTATAGAAATAAAATTAATTTTTATATACTGATCTTATATCCTGCAACTTTGCAGAATGCATTTATTAACTCTAATAGTGGGGTGTGTGTGTATTCTGTAGGGTATTCTATATGTAAGATTGTGTTATCTGCAAACAGAGATACATTTTACTTATTTTTTTCCAAACTGAATGCCTTTTGTTTCTGCTTCTTGCCTAACTGCCTTGGCCAGAACTTCCAGAACAATGTTGAACAGAGGTGAATAGACTGGACATCCTTGCCTTGTTCCTGATCTTAGGGGAAAAGCATCAAATTCTCATCACTAAGTATGGTGTTAGCTGTGGGTGTTTTGTAGATGCTCTTAAATACATAAAATCTTGTCATTGTCAAATAGAATCAATTTTACTTCTTTTTTTCTGATTTGGATACAATTTCCTTCTTTTTCTTGCCTGATTGCTCCATGCCTAAGACTTCTAGTACTATGTTGCATTGGAGTGGTGAGATTGGGCACCATTGTGTTTTTATTTTTTTTAAGATTTTTATTTATTTACTTGACAGAGAGAGAGAGATTACAAGTAGGCAGAAAGGCAGAGAGAGAGGAGGAAGCAGGCTCCCCGCTGAGCAGGGAGCCCGATGAGGGACTCGATCCCAGGACCCGAGATCATGACCTGAGCCAAAGGCAGATGCTTTAACCCACTGAGCCACTCAGGCGACCCCACTGTGTTTTTATATTAGAAAAACAGCTTTCAAACTTTCACCATTAAATACGTTAGCTGTGGATTTGTCATATTGTCTTTATTATATTGACATAGGTCCTTCTATACCTAATTTGATAAGAGTTTTCATCATGAAAGGATATGCTTTTTCAGAATCTATTGAGACGATTATATGATTTTTATCTTTCTGTTAATGTAGTGTATTAACATTTTTTGAGTTGCTTATGTTAACTCATTCTTGCATCTCAATAATGATTCCCACTTGATGATGCTGTATGATCCTTTTAATGTGCTGTTGTAATTGGCTAGCTATTATTTTGTTAAGAAATTGTGCATCAGGAATATTGTCCTGTGTTTTCTTTTCCTATAGTGTCCTTATTTGGATTTGGTATCAGTGTAATGCTGGTCTCATAAAATGAGTTTGGGAGTATTCCCTTCAATTTTTTTGAAGAGTTTGAGAAGGATTGACATTCTTTAAATTCTTGGCACAATCTACCAGTGAAACTATCTATTCCTGGGCTTTTCTTTTTTGGGAGGTTTCTGCTTACTAATTCAAAATTTTTTACTCATTTCTGGTATGTTCTTTCTTCATAATTCAATCTTGACACATTGTATATTATTCTGAAATTATTTCTTCTCAGTCATCCAATATGTTAGTATATACTTGTTCACAGAATCACTCTCATAATTCTATTTCTGTGGCATCATATGTAACATCTGTTTAATTTCTGATTTTATTTATTTAAATCTTCTCCCTCTTTCTTAGTCTAGCTAAAGGTTTGTCAATTTTGTTTATCTTTTCAAAAACCAGCTCTTAATTTAATTGATCTTTTCGATTGTTTTTCTGGTCCCTATTTCTCTTCTGGTCTTTGTTATTTCCTTGTTCCTGCTGACATTGGGTTTAAACTTTCTTCTTTTGCATGTTCCTTGAAGTGTAAATTTAGGTTGTTTATTTGAGTTTTTTTTTCTTTGTGTAAGCATTATGGCTATAAACTTCCCTCCTAGAACTAATTTTGCTACATCCAATAACTTGTTATGTTGTGTTTTCATTTACATTTATTTCAAGATTTTTTTTATTTCCCTTTTGATTTCTTAACTCATTGGCTGTTCAGGAATGTGCTATTTAATTTCCACATATTTGTGAACTTTCTAGTTTTCCTCCTGTTGATGTCTAGTTTCACACCATTGTGGTTGAGTGATACTTGATCTGATTTCAGTCTTCTTAAATTTGTAAGACTTGTTTTGTGACCTAACACATAACACCCTAGAACGTGTTCCATTTGTACTTGAGAAAATAGCTGCTGCTATTGGATAGCATGTTCCTTATATGTTATTTATTATTTATTTATCACCATAAAATACATCATTAGTTTTTGATTCAGTGTTCCAGGATTCATTGTTTATGTACAACACCCAGTCCTCCATGCAGTATGTACACCTCCTTAATACCCACCACCAGCCTCACCCATCCCCCACCCCCTCCCCTCTAAAACCCTCAGTTTGTTTCTTGGAGTCCACAGATTCTCATGGTTCATCTCTCCCTCTGATTTTCCCCAATTCACTTTTCCTTTCCTTCTCCTAATGTCCTCCATGTTATACCTTATGTTCCACAAGTGAGTGAAACCCTGTGATAATTGACTTTCTCTGCTTGACTTATTTCACTCAGCATAATCTCCTTCAGTCCCATTCATGTTGATGCAAAAGTTGGGGATTCATCCTTTCTGGTGGCTGTGTAATATGCCATTGTATATATGGACCACATCTGCTTTATTCATTTGTCTGTTGAAGGGCATCTCGGCTCTTTCCACAGTTTGGCGATTGTGGACACTGCTGCTATGAACATTGGAATACATATGGCCCTTCCTTTCACTACATCTGTATCTTTGGGGTAAATACCCAGCAGTGCAACTGCAGGGTAATAGGGTAGCTCTATTTTTAATTTTTTGAGAAATCTCCACACTGTTTTCCAAAGTGGCTGCACCAACTTGCATTCCCACCCACAGTGTATGAGGGTTCCCCTTTCTCCATATGCCTCCAACATTTGTTGTATCCTGCCTTGTTAATCTTTGCCATTCTAACTGGTGTAAGGTGGTGTATCATTGTGGTTTTGATTTGAATTTCCCTGATGGCTAATGAGGATGAACGTTTTTTCAGGTGTCTGCTAGCCATTTGGATGTTTTCTTTGGAGAAGCGTCTGTTCATATCTTCTACCCATTTTTTGACATGATTATATGTTTTTTTGGCATTGAGTTTGAGGAGTTCTTTGTAGATATTGGATATCAGCCCTTTGTCTGTAATGTCATTTGCGAATATCTTCTCCCATTCCGTGGGTTTCCTCTTTGTTTTGTTGACTGTTTCCTTTGCTCTGCAGAAGCTTTTTATCTTGATGGAGTCCCAAAAGTTCATTTTTGCTTTTCTTTTCTTAGCCTTTGGAGACGTATTTTCAAAGAAGCTGCTGTGTCCGATGTCAAAGAGGTTACTGCCTATGTTCTCCTCTAGAATTTTGATGGATTATTGGGTCACACTGAGGTCTTTCATCCATTTTGAGTCTTTCATCCATCTTTGTATATGGTAAGAGAATGGTTGAGTTTCATTTTTCTATACATATCTGTCCAATTTTCCCAGCACCATTTATTGAAGAGACTGTCTTTTTTCCATTGGATAATTTTTCCTGCTTTATTGAAGATTATTTGACCATAGCGTTGAGGGTCCATATCTGCGCTCTTTACTCCTTATATTTTCTTAGCTCTATTTGGTCTAAATATATTTCCAGTCCAGTGTATTCTTAATCATTTTTTATCTAGGTGATCTATCAATTGTTGGTATTATTATATTTCCAGTTCTTCCTTCAGATATGTTAGTATTTGGGGCGCCTGGGTGGCTCAGTGGGTTAAAGCCTCTGCCTTCAGCTCGGGTCGTGATCTCAGGGTCCTGGGATTGAACCCCGCATCAGGCTCCCTGCTCAGTGGGGAGCCTGCTTCCTCCTCTCTCTCTGCCTGCCTCTCGGCCTACTTGTGATCTCTCTCTGTCAAATAAATAAGTAAAATCTTTTTAAAAAAAAGATGTTAGTATTTGCTTAATATATTTAGTTGCTTCTTATTGCGTGCATATATAGTTACAATTTATATATTTATGTTCTGCATACATACATATTATATCTTGATGAATTAACCCTTTATTGTTATATAACAACCTTCTTTGTCTCTTGTGACAATATTTGACTTATATTCCATTTATCTGATATAAGTATCAGAAAAATACCCTTGCTCTATTTTTGGCTTCCACTTGTGTGGAATATCTGTTTCAATCCCTTAACTTTGAGGCTATGGGTATCCTTAAAGATGAACTAAGTCCTTTGTAGGCAGTGTATAGTTTTGTCTTGTATTTTTATCCATTCAGCCATTCTATGCACATTGATAAGAGATTTGAATCCATTTATATGCTGGAGGTAGGTGTTTGGGCGGTGGGCTAAATGGGTGATGGGCATTAAAGGAAGGCACTTGTTGAGATGAGCCCTGGGTGTTATATGTAAGTGATAAACCACTAAATTTTACTCCTGAAACCAGTACTACACTACATGCTAACTAACTTGAAGTTAAATAAAACATAAACTGTAGAAAAAAAATAAAGTAATTATTTACAGGTAAGGACTTACTATTGTCATCTTTCTTTGCATTTTTATTCTATTTTATTTATTTTATTTTTTTATTATTTGCCCCAGGGGTACAGGTCTGTGAATCATCAGGCTTATACCTTTCACAGCACTCACCATAGCACAAACCCTCCCCAATGTCCATAACCCATCCACCCTATCCCTACCCTACCACCCCCCAGTAACCCTCAGTTTGTTTTGTGAGATTAGGAGTCTCTTATGGTTTGTCTCCTTCATCTTATTAGTTATTTTCTGTTTTACAGGGTTTTTTGTTCTTTTCTTCCTCTTTTGCTACCTTCGTTTATGAATCAATGGTTTTCCTGACTGATATGCTTTGATTCACCTCATTTGTGTGTGTGTGTGTGTGTGTGTGTGTACTGTAAGTGCTTGCTTTGTCGTTACAATGTGGCTTACATAAAACACCTTATAGTTACAATTGTCTATTTTATGTTGATAAGAAATTAACTTTGGATACATAATAAAATTCTACCTTTTTATTCCCCAACCCCACACACTCTTTTTGATGCCACAATTTACATCTTTTTATTGTTATCCATTAATAAATTATTGTAGTTATTTAAATCCTTTCAACTTTATCATTTATAGATGTAAGTAATTAACACACCACAATATTAGAGTATTCTAAATTAAATTATATACTTTACTTGTGTGTTTATATTTTCATATGTTTTCATGTTACTAATTAGCATCCTTTCATTTCAGCTTGAAAAATTCCTTTCAGCATTTCTTGTAAAATAAGTCTGTGGCGATGAACTCTCTCTCTTTCTCTGTCTCAGTATCTCTCTCTCTCAAATTCTCTTTCTTTCTGGGGAAGTCTTTCTCTCTCCTTCATTTCTAAAATTTCCTTGGTATAGTATTCTTCATTGACAGTTTTATTCTTTCAGAACTTTGAAATAAGAACATCCCACTCTCTCTTAGTCTGCTAGTTTCCTGCTGAGAAATCTTTGAATATCTTATGTGGGTTCCCTTGTATGTGAGGATTTTATTATCTTGCTGCTTTTTCTCTTTGTCTTTTCTCTTTGTCTTTGATCTTGGACAGTTTTATAATGTATCTTGAAGATCATTTTGGTTGAAATTGGTTGGAAGCCAATGAACTTCATGAAGCTGAATATTCAAATACCTATCCAGAATTGGAAATTTCTCAGCTGGTATTTCTTTAAATAAGCTTTCTTCCCCTGTCTGCCTCTTTTCATCTTCTGGGACTCCAATATTTTATAGATTGCTTCTCTTAATTTTATCCCATAACTCACATAGGCTTTTTTCCCTTTTTTAAATTCTTTTTTCTTTTTTTCTACTCTGGACCTATCTTTTACTTCAGAAATTCTTTCTTCTGCTTGTTTGAATCTGTTGTTGATGTTTTCTATTGCATTTTTTCCCCATTTCATTTATTGTATTCTTCAGCTCTATAATTTGCTTGGTTCTTATGGTTTTTAGTCTCTGTTAAATTTCTTGTTTTGTGTATTATTTTTCTGACTTTGTTGAGTTGTTTCTCTATGATTTCTTATACCACACTGAACTTCCTTTAAAAAACTATTTTGAAATGTTTACTGGAAAAAATTGCATATCTCCATATCTTTAGGGGTCTGTTTCTAAAAAATTGTGTTCCTATGGTGATGTCATATTTCCTTAATTTTCCATGTTCCTTGTAGTCTTGAGTTGTTCTCTTTGCATTTGAAAAGCATTCACATCCTCTGGTCTTTATTGACTGGCCTCTTTTTTCTATGCATCTAATCAAGGTTTTTTTCTTCTCCATGGTTGGTCTGAAACTTTATGCTGGACTTTTGAACTTTCACAAAAGCACACTCATCTGTGGGTGACTGTCAAAATCAATTTTTTTTTTAGGGAGAAGACAGTAGAAAATTATTCTGCCATTTTGATGATGTCCTCTAACAGGCAATTTTCAAAGGTGGTGTCAGAAATATGAGCATAGTGGGTGCCAACAAATGATTTGAAAATATTAGGGAGAAAGTTTGGGAAGTGTTCATTTTAATTTCTCAATTAAGCTTTTTATTTTGAGAGTATTGCAGGTTTACATGCAGTTGTAAGAAACAATACAGAGATATGCTTTGTAGCCTTTACTCAGTTTCTCCAATGATAACATTATGCAAAACCATAGTACAATATTACAACCAGGATATTAACATTGTTACAGGACACAGAGAAGAGATAAGACATTTCTATATCACAAAGTCACTAGTCAGTCTTCCATAACCACACTTAATTCTCTCCTGACCTCACTCCCATTGGCAACCACTAATCTGTTCCTCATTACTAAATGATAATATTTCAAGAATGTTATATAAATGGAGTCATACCATGTGTGACTTTGGGGGATTGGCTTCTCCCACTCAGCATAATTCTTTGGATATTCACCTAAGCTGTTGCATGTATCAATAGTTGGCTCCTTTTTATTCAGGAGTAATATTCCATGGTATGGGTATACCATAATTACTCACCCATTGAAAGACATCTGGAATGTCTCCAGTTTGGGCTATCATGAACAAAGCTGCTTAAACATTTGTTTAGAGTTATTTTTATCTCCAAGATTTTATTTAAATTCGAATTATTTAACATATAGAGGTCTTTTTGTGAAAGTAAGTTTTCATTTCTCTGGGACAATGGCCCAGGAGTATAATTTCTGGGTTATATGGTACTGGTATGTTTTGTGTCTTAAGAAACCACCATATTATTTTCCAGAGTGGCTGTACAATTTAGCATTTTCACCAGCAAGGTATAAATGATTGAAATCCTCTACACCCGTGCCAGCCTTCAGTGTTGTCACTATTTTTTATTTTATCCCTTTTAATAGGTATGTAGTGGTATCTCATTGTGGTTTTCATTTACATTTCCTCAATGGTTAATAATGTTCAACATCTTTTCATGTGTTTAACTGCCATCCATATAATCCTCTTCAGTAAAATATCCATCTTTTGCCCATTTTCTAATTGGAGTGTGTATTTTTTTTTTACTGCTGAGTTTTGAGAGTTCTTTATATATTCTAGATACTAGTGTTTTCTCAGACACATGGTTTGCAAATATTTTTTTCCTAGCCTGTAACATGTCTTTTCATCCTCTTCATGTGGTCTTTCATACAGCAAAAATGTCTATTTTGATGAGGTCCATTGTATCAATTTTTCATTTCATGATTCAAGCTTTTGGTATCAAGTCTAAGAACTTCTTTGCCTAGCCCTAAATGCTGAAGATTTTCTTCTTTTTAAAAAAAGTTTTGTAGTTTTAAATTTAAGTCCATTATGCATTTTGAGTTCATTTTTGTAAGTTATGAGTTTAGGTTGAAGTTTATTTTTGGGCTATGGTTGAAGCAGCATTTGTTGAAAAGACTACACTTCCTCCATTAGATTTCTTTTGCATCTTTATCAAAAATTACTTGGATATATTTGTGTAGGTCTATTTCTGGTTTCTCTATTATCTTCCACTAATACAATATGTCTATCTTCTGCTACCACACTGTCTTGGTTATTGTACCCATATAATTTGTGTTAAAATCAGTATAGACTGAGTACCCCAACTTTACTCTTCTTTTTTTTTTAATTTTATTTTTATTATTTGCCCAAGGGGTACAGGTCTGTGAATCATCAGGCTTACATCTTTCACAGCATTCACCAAAGCACAAACCCTCCCCAATGTCCATAACCCATCCACCCTATCCCTACCCTCCCACCCCCCAGTAACCCTCAGTTTGTTTTATGAGATTAGAAGTCTCTTATGGTTTGTCTCCTTCCCCATCCCATCTTGTTTCATTATTTTTCCCTCCCTACCCCCCACAACCCCCCACCCTGCCCCTCAAGTTCCTCATATCAGAGAGATCATATGATAATTGTCTTTCTCTGATTGACTTATTTCGCTCAGCATAATACCCTCCAGTTCCATCCATGTCGTTGCGAATGGCAAGATTTCGTTTCTTTTGATAGCTGCATAAAATGTTTATAGCAGCAATGTCCACAATAGCCAAACTATGGAAAGAACCTAGATGTCCATCAACAGATGAATGGATAAAGAAGATGTGGTATACTCTTCTTTTTCAAGATTATTTTAGTTACTTTAGGATGTTCATTTGACTTTTGAGGTGGTCCTATAGCCTCTGGAGATGGGAGCTTTGCTCATGGACCTAGGTGGCTCCATGATGACAGACCGAAATAGGTTGATAGACTAGGAATTAGTATTAAAATTCCAATAAGTTATACATCAATTCTTAAAACTAAGACAGTGTAAAAGGTAAACATAAAGTAAAAAGACCTTTCTTGGAGCTAGGCTTTGTCCTCTTTGCTTATCTTACAGAAGGCTTCCCCTCCTCCAGAGCAGTAGACTGAGTTGATAAGGTCCCATGGCATTATAGATGGAGTTAGAAGAGAACACTAGAATAATTTTCTATCCAATTATGTCTGCATTAGAGAAATCTTAACAACAATGCTCCCATCACTTCCAGGAAGCAGTCATGGGAAGGGTTAAAGAAACTGGCTTTTATGGGTATCTGAAAGAATTCTCTTCTTGTTCTTTCTATGTACATAATATAACTATTGAATTCCTAAGTTTGACAATTGTTTCCACATGTGTAGTTAACTTGAGTCTCAAAATATATCAGTCATTATATTCCTGGACTAGGAGAGTTTTGAAAGCTAGAAATAGAAATAAAGGAGATTTGTAGGAATTTGGGGAAGTTTGAAAATAAATGAGTTTCTTTGAAAAGGTTAGAATCATTTAAAGTGGAAAGCTGCTCATGTGCACCAGTGTTTAGATACTGGGGAGTAAGAGAGGACCTGAAAGGAATAGCCTTATGACTAGACACAAAGGCTTCATATGAGTAAGCAGGACTATTTTCTGGTTTGTTGCTTTATGGTTGTTCTTGTGCTTTAAGAGTTCATGGTGAAAAAACAGACAGCCTCAGATAGGCTTGAGGGAACCTGAGCTGAGGTAAATGGGTCCCATCCCATCATAAATGTCAGTGTGGTGAGCACAGTGGAGGGGATCAGAGTAAGTTCAAGATTTAAGAGCCTCCAGGAAGCAGTCAAGCCATTAGGACAGCAACCTCTTTATAGCTTGAGGATTCCCCAACTGGTTGGGATTCTGTTCTGTTTATATCTCTGTCTAAGGAAGGAGCACAGTCTCTCATAGTGTTACCCTACTCATCCAGACCATATTTTCACTGACATTAACTCCAGATAGCTTTCCAACACTATCTCTCATGTTTTCATTCCCAGGAGGTTAGGAGTGATTGCCTTTAATTCCCTGTCTGAAAATAATCACATTTCCATGATGAGAGAAGGAACCAGTGAGTACCTCCCAAGGGCAAGAAACAATAAGCAGTTAAAAGGAAGACATGTCTAGCCATAGGGGCCCCAGCCGGGTGCACTATTTAACTGAAGATCAGATATTCACAGGCACACAGCTTCCTTGGTAGAAAGGAGCTTCATTTGGGAATAATTAAGGGTGTTTTATGTGGCCACTGGAATCCAGGCAACTTGAATCTAATCATTTTGTACGGTGACTCATTATGAACCAAAGAGACTACTGAGAAAGCAGAGGAAGGGCTTGGGGAAAGTGAGGTCTCATTAAGATCACTTACCCCTGGGGGTCAGTAACAGAAGCAACTGTCAGTAATTGGGGTGAGACAAAAAAGTGAGCTATTCCTTCCCAGCATAGAGAGCCAGCAGAACCCTGAGATGATGATGGAAGAACAGTGGACTTGGAATCAAGATGAGTTAAGTTCACAGTCACTTTACCCCATAGATCTTGTTTCCTCATCTGGAAAATGAGGCTAATAATGCCTTCCTTTGCAGAAGTACCATAAAGATAAAATTAAAGAACTTACATAAAATGACTGGTACTAAAGAGGCTTCATGAATTACTTCTTTTTGTTCAACTAAGCATTTTAATTATGTCTAGTTCATGAAAATGAGAAAATAAAGCTTCATTTGATAATCAAATTGATTCTTAAGGTATTTTCCTTTTTTAAAAAATATATAGAGAGAGTGCCAGTGTGGGCACATGAGGGGGTGGGTGGGTAGGGAGGAGCAGAGAGAGAGAATTTTAAGCAGGCTCCACACCCAGTGTGGAGCTCAATGTGGGGCTTGACCTTATGACCTGAGGATCATGACCTGAGCCAAAATCAAGAGTAGGACAATCAACAGACTGAGCCTCCCAGGCACCCCTATTTTCCTTTTTTAAGTACTTCAGTTTATGGTTCAGAGAAAGAGAATGTATGTCTGAATTGTCTGTCTTGGTTCAGTTTGACGTTCTCCATTCTGATTTGAAACTCCTAATCTTGAAAATGCCCCCAAACAAATAAAAGAAAATTGTATACATATTCCAAATATACTTATTAATAAAGTTTGCATTTATTATTGTCTGTCTCTAAATTGTGAATAAAGTTTAGTTTTTCTATCTCTTTTACTTATGTAAAAATGAAAGAAATAAAAATTCTATTTCTTCCTGTACCCATAGAACTATCTTTGGACCTAACTACCTTACACTATTTACTCCCAAGCCTTATATCTTTAAGACCATTTGCTGCCTGTTATCAGGGACACCTGGAAACCCAGACACTCCCTAACACATCAAGTGAACTTCAGCTTGGAAACAAACCTGGAGACATGCAATCACATAGTTTATGGCTTCCCAGTCTCACAAAGAGAGTAAGTGGGGCTGCTGGGGTGGTGGTGGTTATAGGCAGCTTTACCTTTTTGTTTAGGGACTTTTCTCACAGTCATTGCAGCCTGCCGCTTCTGGTTTTCAGAAATTTCAAAGCCTGTAACATAAAAATACATGATTCTGTTATAAAAAACATAGACCTTTCTTAAATGTACATATTAGTACAACTTTTCTGAAAGAGTAGTTTTGGCAAGATATAGCAAAAGTCTTGAAAATGCAAATAAATAAATAAATAAATAAATGGCGAGCTCTTGAACAACTATTTAGCTATAGCAATGCATTTCGTAGTAAACATGAAGCAAGCAAAAAAATGAGAACATGAGTTAAGAGGGTATTAAATGAAGAATGGATGCATAAAATATGGTATGAAGTGGAAAACTATTTTCTCAACCAAAAGCAAAAGCATAAACAAGGAGATAGAGTCAAAAGATAAGAGATTACAATAAGAGATTTTAAGTTTCAAAAGGAAGAAAAAAATCAAATAGTAAAAAGTAATGAAATAACAGAAATGTCTATTTAAGTCCTTTGCCCATTTTTAAAATAAAGTTATTTGATATTTTGCTACTGAGTTTTAGAGTTCCTTATATATTTTGGAAATTAACCTCTTAAAAATATATCATTTGCAAATATTTTCTCTGATGCCATAGGTTGCCTTTTAATTCTGTTCCTTTGCTGTGCAAACGCATTTTATTTTGCTGTAGTTTTGCTTTGTTGACTGTGCTTCTGGTGCCATATCCAAAAAATCATTGCCAAGATCAATGCCAAGAAGATCTCTCCCTATGTTTTCTTCTAGGAGTTTCACAGTTTTGGGTCATACAATTAAGTCTTTGATACATTTTGAGTTAATTTTCATGTATGGTGTAAGGGAGGAATTCAATTTCATTTTTTTTGCATGTGGATATCCAGTTTTCCCAGCACCATTTATTGAAGAAAACTCCTTTCCCAATTGTGCATTCTTGGTACTATTGCCAAAAATACATTGACTGTACATGTGTGGGTTTATTTCTAAGCTCTCTATCCTACTCCATTGGTCTATATCCTATATTTATGCCAGTACCATAGTGTTTTAATTCATGTAGCTTTATTATATATATATATTATTTTATTTTATTTTATTTTTATTCTTTGCCCAAGGGGTACAGGTCTGTGAATCATCAGGCTTACATCTTTCACAGCATTCACCAAAGCACAAACCCTCCCCAATGTCCATAACCCATCCACCCTATCCCTACCCTCCCACCCCCCAGTAACCCTCAGTTTGTTTTGTGAGATTAGGAGTCTCTTATGTATAATATATTTCGACATGATATCTTCAGCTTTGTTCTCCTCTCTCAAATATCTTTAGCTATGATGGGTCTTTTGTGGTTCTACATGAATTTTAGGATTGTTAATTCTATTTTGGTAAAAAATACCACTGGAGTTTTGATAAGGTCACATTAAGTCTATAGCTGGCATTGGGTAAAATGGACATTTAACAATATTAAGTGTGTTTATTTATGTGTTCTTTAAGTTCTTTCAGCAAGGTTTTATAGTTTTTGGTGTATGGTCTCACACCACCTTGGTTTATTCCTACGTATGATCACATCCATTTTGATGTGATTATAATTGGGACTGTTTGCTTAATTTCTTTTTCAGATAGTTCACTGTTAGTGTATGAAAACACAACTGATTTTTGTATGTTGATTTTGTACCCTTCAACCCTCCTGAATTCATTTATTAGATGGGGGGACCATTGGGGACCAGTAGTGGGGACCAGTGTGTGCTGGTCGGCTCTCTGCTTCATGCCCACTGAGATATCACCTGGATCCCTGTTTCCGAAATCCCTTTATCCCTCCTCTGCCAATAAAACGAAACAACTTGAGGAAAAGTCCCCTATTCCCAAGCTTCCTTGAATCCATGGGCACTTGGCTGTTTGGCCGTGTCTTTCCCATGGCATTTTGGGGGGATTTGGTCAGAGCCCTTTCCGTGCTTCCCTGGATATTGATCTATATTTCAGCCTCCATTCCTGCCCAGGACTCAGTTTGGATCCCTGCTTCCTTTCACCCTGACTCACTTTAAAAAGGGTCCCCAATTGGGTGCCTGGGTGGCTCAGTGGGTTAAAGCCTCTGCCTTCAGCTCAGATCATGATCTCAGGGTCCTGGGATCAAGGCCCGCATCAGGCTCCCTGCTCGGTGGGGAGCCTGCTTCCTCCTCTCTCTGCCCGCCTCTCTGCCTACTTGTGATCTCTCTCTATCTGTCAAATAAATAAATAAAATCTTAAAAAAAAGGGTCCCCAATAATTGCTTGTTACATGCAGAAGATAGTGACCCTAGTTCTCCCTACCCAAATCTGCTGTCTTCACAGCCACTTCAAGAAGAGGAGTTTGTTAGTACAAACTTTGTGCCAAGCCCTTTTATTTAAAACATGACGGTACCCATTTTAGAATTGAGGCACTGAAGCCTGGACATATTAAACAACTTGCCCAAAGCTTCACGGCAAAGCTGAAGAAGCAAAATTGGGACTGGAGTTCACTTGCACTTGATGCAAGGCTTACCCATAAATGAACTCACTTCCAAGACTGAGCCTTTGGCCAAGGATTTATTGTTGGGCAAAATACAGGCTCAAAGTTGGAGGAAAATCAGATGGGAACAGGTCCTGAGGTTTTATGAGAGGTGCAGGGTCTCCTAGAATCTCAAATGCGGGAGTTAAAAGGAAGAAAAGGAATAGAGCAGGACCTACTCAGAAGCATGGAAACTAATGAGAATTGGCTCTAACTAAAATTTGGAAATAATAATAAAACAAAAGAATTTTAAAACAGCATAAATATAGCATACCAGTGCAGCATCCTGCTCCCTGGTGGCCCCTGACTCATCCAAAGCCCAGGCTGTTCTGGCCCCATTTCTCACCTGGGGAGGAGACTTGTTGGGCACCTAGAGTTTCTGTCTAGTAGGGAAGAGCCAGGCAGCTTCTGGGAAAGGGGAGGTGTGACATTTACATATGTTTGAGCTGTCTGGGATCCAGGCCTCCTATCCATTTAGAGAAACTGAGGCTCAAGAGGGCAAAGAATTCTCACCAGCAACCACTGGGATAGAGGCAGAACTGGATCAGGTCTCCTGATCCTGAATCCTGTGCTCTTTTTGCCAAAAGCGATGACAACGCGGGAGGGTTTTGTGACTATATCAGTGCCAGCCTTCCAGAGAGTTAAGGCAAGAATTAATAACCCAAGGATTTGTCAACCCTGCCTCAAGGTATGGAAAAGCAGAAGGGAAGTCTGAGCTTCCAGAGTCAGGAAGTTACAAATTTTAACTCAATGAGAACTGGCTGGGTCACCTCTTAGTCTCAGTGTTATCATCTGCAAAACAGAGCTAATAATACACTCTCCATGGATTAGATAAACTCATCCCTACAGACCATGCTGAACAGGACCAGCCTTCTTAAGCACTGACTAAATAACAGCCCTGACTGGTATTAATTAAAAACAAAGTTTTTTTTCCCTGTGGAATCTTTAAGATTTTCTATATAAAACATAATTGTCATCTACAAACAGAAATAATTTTACTTCTTCCTTTCCCATTTGGATCTCTTTTTTTTTCTTGTTTAATTTTCTCCAGCTAGGACTTCCACTATTATGTTGAATAGAAGTGGTGAAAATGGGGATCCTTTGCTTATCATTGATCTAGGAGAAAAAGCTTTTAGTTTTTCCCCTTTTAGTATGATGTTAGCTATGGCCCCTTTGATATATGACCTTTATTATGCCTAGGTAAGTTCCTTCTATACAGAGTTTGTTGTGAGTTTTTTATCAGGAAAGAATAATAAATTATGTCAAATCCTTTTTCTGCACTTATGATGATGTGATTTCTATCTTTCATTTAATTATATTGCATTAATTGATTTGGATATGTGAAGCCATCATTGCATTCCAGGGACACATCCAACTTGGTCATGGTGTATGATCCTTTTACGGTGCTGCTGAATTCTGTTTCTGTGTTATCAAAGATTGTTTAATGTGTGTTCATTGGGGATATTGGTCTTTAGGTTCTTTGTTGTTTTTTTGTTTTGTTTTGCTTTTTTGTTTTTGTACTGGAAGACTTAATATTGTTAAAATATACATTCTGCTGAAGTTCATCTACAAATTCAAAGCAATCCTATCAAAACTCTCTAGTTCCATTTATGCAAGATATGAGTAAGTTCTATAGATCTGCTGTATAACACTGAGCTTATGATTAATATTACTATATTATGCACTTAAAAATGTGTTAAGAGCATAGAGCTCATGGTGTTTTTAACACATATAAAACCAGGGTAAATGTTTCCCCACAGAGGAGAAGAAATTCTGCCTCAGCTTTAGCCCATGTATGTGGAGTCTCAAACTTCTTATGATCTTCCTGCCTATGGATGGACAGCTTTGGACTATGCCCATGAGTTTGAGCCTGCCCATGATCTTGCATTCTGACTGCCTGCTCCATAGATATTGGAGTTGCTTAGCAAGGTTTTGTAATCATGTAAGCCAATTCCTAGAATAAATCTCTTAATAGTACATCTCCTATGAGTTATGTTTCTCTGGTTGAACTCTGATTAATAGAAGGAGTTATAGTGGGCGCCTGGGTGGCTCAGTGGGTTAAAGCCACTGCCTTCGGCTCAGGTCATGATCCCAGGGTCCTGGGATCGAGGCCCACATCGGGCTCTCTGCTCAGCAGGGAGCCTGCTTCCTCCTCTCTCCTCTCTCTCTGTCTGCCTCTCTGCCTACTTGTAATCTCTCTCTGTGTCAAAATGAATAAATAAAATCTTTAAAAAAAAAGGAGTTATAGTTAGATTCTATATTCCTCACCTGGAGAGTTACTTATGATAAATTAATTTAAAAAAAACAAGTTACAGAGTAATATGTTTGGTATAATTTTTGTAAGTAAAAAAGTTTTTAAAAAGTCTTATCTGTATATATGCTTATATGAACATAAGTATGGAAGTAGGCATAGCACAATTATACTGATTATCTCATATAGCATAGGAGTGATAGAGAAATGAAAATAATGTTAAACTTTATTAAACTTTGGTATGTGTTTAAATGGTTATTAAGGCCATGTATTCATTTTATCATTAAAAGTAAAACTTAAAAAAAAACATAAAAATTATGGCAAATTTATAAGACAGCCATAAAAATAATGATTAAAAATATTAAGTGAGCTCTGGAGAGGCAAGATGGCAGAGGAATAAGGAACCCCATTTCAACCAGCCCCCTGAATTTAGCTAGATATCTACCAAACCATTCTGAATACCCACAAAATAAAATAAGCCTGAGATGTAAGAATTTACATCTGGATCTCTACAAGCAGAAAAACACTGCCTGTCACCATGTAGGAAGGACAGAGTCGTGAATCTGCGGGGAGATACCAGAAGATAAGTAGAAGGGGGAGGGAACCTCCATAAGCTGGTTCCTGGAAAGTTATATAATACCAGAGTGTAAAAACGTCCTGTGCCAGGGACAGGGAAAAAATTTACAGAGCCATAGCAGCTGGGAAAAGGGTTTAGAGTGGCACCCAGACACGACCCAGGAGCTGTAGGTTGTGTATGGCTGCTCCCAGTTTTAGAAACATAAAGAGCAGGGACACACCCAGGCACCTAGGATGACCTCTGAGAGAGTCACTGTGTGTGCACACCATGGGAGGCTGCAGTTTTCAGCAGCACAAACAGAAATGGAGACTGTGTTCTGGAGGGTTTAGTGAAGAGAGCAGACATCAATTTCTCTGCTCTAGGACAGAGTTTTAGGTGTGGCCATTTTTGCTCTGACCCTCGGAAGAGATGCAGAAAGCTGCCAGAGAACAAAAGCTCAAAAAACGGGTTTCCGCTGAGCCCAGCACCCCCTGAGAGGGGGCAGGGCAAATCTGCCCAAGCAGGTTTGCCTGAGAAACAGCGTGGCAGGACCCTCCCCAAGAAAACAGGCTGGAAGAACAAGAGGATGACAACTCTATGGTCCCCATAAGACTGTAAAATCCTGACACCAAGGGTAAATAGGATATTGAGCTCCAGGCATTGCAGCACAGCTTGTTTATTTTTCAGATACAACTCTCTTTTACTTTTTATTCTTTCCCTTATGCTTCTACTCTGTTTTTTCCTTTTTAGCTTGTTCTCATTTCAACTAGATGTTTAATACCCCAACTTAGATTTCATAGTAGCTTTTTAACTTGTCCTTTTTGACACCTATATTTTTATAGTTATGTTTCATTATAGTCCTTTTTCCCTATTCAATATTACATATATGTGTGCGTGTGTGTACATGTGTGTGTATGTACACACACACAAACACACACATGTAAGTTATATTTTACCTGTAATTTGGGAAGTAGTGTCCTCTAACAAACAGACTAAAATACACACAGGGAAAACTTAAACACCCTAATTTTTCCACACTGAGAGATTATATCCCCCCTTCCCCTCACACCCTTTTAAATTTAAAAAAAAAATTTTACAAACATTATTCTTGTGTTTCATTTTGGCTGTGTTTTTTTTTTAAAGATTTTATTTATTTATTTGACACAGAGAGAGAGAGATTACAAGTAGGCAGAGAGGCAGGCAGAGAGACAGGGAGAGGAGGAAGCAGGCTCCCTGCAGAGCAGAGAGCCCGATGCGGGCCTCGATCCCAGGACGCTGAGATCATGACCTGAGCTGAAAGCAGAGGCTTTAACCCACTGAGCCACCCAGGCGCCCCTTGGCTGTGGTTTTTCATTGGTGGCTTCTGACCACTCCGTATTTTCCTAGGGTGCATCTTGCTTTGGTTGCGGTTGATATTTTGGACTCTGTACATTCCCTCAACCATCCCTCAAAAGAATGACTAGGAGGAGAAACTCCCAACAAAAAAGAAAAGAACAGAGACAATAGCTTCTGCCACAGATATAATGGATATAGACATAAGCAAGATGTCAGAGATAGACTTCAGGGTAGCAATTATGAAGTCAATAGCTCAGCTTGCAAAAAGCATTAGCAATAATATAAAATATCTAAGGGAAGAAATGGGATCTAATCAGGCCAAACTTAAAAATGTTATGAATGAGATGTACTCTAAACTGTATGCTCTAACAAGCAGGGTAAATGAGGCAGAATAACAAAATAGTTATCTAGACAATTGGCTGACAGGAAGGAAGGAAGCCAAGGAGGATAGGGATAAGCAGCTTAGAAGCCCATGAGATCAAACTTAGAGAGATCAATGATGCCATAAAATGATCCAATGTCAGAATTATTGGGATCCCTGAGGGGGTGGAGAGAGAGAAGCAGATGGTATATTTGAGCAGTTCATAGCTGAGAACTTCCTTAATCTGGGGAAGGAAACAAGCATTCCTGTCCAAGAGGCAGAGAAGACCCCTCCCAAGATAAATAAAAATAGACCAACACCCCAGCATATAATAGTGAAACTTGCAAATCTTAGAGCCAAGGAAGCTACGCTGAGAGCAGCTAGGGGAAAGAGATTTCTTACATACAGAGGGAGGACATCAAAATAACGTCAGACTGGATAAAAAGACAGGACATATCCATATGCTGTTTATAAGAGACTCATTTTGAACCTAAAGACACCTCCAGATTGAAAGCTAGGGGATACACAACAATTTGTCATGCCAACAGACCTCAAAAGAAAGCTGGGGTAGCAATTCGCATATCAGACAAATTAGATTTGAAGCTAAAGACTGTAGTAAGAGATGTAGAGGGACACTATATCATATTTAATTTCTTGTCTAGCCAATATTTATTTTCTTGTCTATCCAACAAGAAAATCTGACAATGGTAGATATCTATGTTCCCAATGTGGGAGCAGCCAACTATATCAGCCAACTTTTAACCAAAATAAAGAATCATATTGATAATAATGCATTAATAGTAGGAGACCTCAACACTTCACTCTCAGCAATGGACAGATCATCTAAGCAGATTAACTAAGAAACAGAGCTTTGAGTGACACAATGGACCAGATAGACTTCATAGATATATACAGAACATTACACCCTAAAACAACAGAATACTCATTCCTCTCGAGTGTACAAGTGACTTTCCCCAGAATAGACCACATAGCAGGTCACAAAATAGGTCTCAATTGATACCAAAAGATTGAGATTATTCCCTGAATGTTCTCAGACCACAGTGCTTTGAAACTGTAACTCAATCACAAGAAAAAATTTGGAAGGAATTCAAACAGGTGAAAGTTAAAGAGCAACCTGCTAAGGAATGAATGGGTCAATCAGGAAACTAAAGAATAACTTAATTCATGGAAATCAATGAGAATGAAAACACATCAGTCCAAGACCTATGGGATACTGCAAAGGCAGTACTAAGGAGGAAATACATAACCACACAAGCCTCTCTCAAAAAATTAGAAAAATTCCAAATTCATAAGCTAATCTTACACTTAAGGGACCTGGAGAAAGAAGAGCAAATAAAATCTAAATCAAGCAGAAGAGAAATCATAAAGATTAGAACAAAGATCAATGAAATAGAAACCAGAAAAACAGAAGAACAGATCAATGAAACTAGAAGATGGTTCTTTGAAGAATTAATAAGATCAATAAACCTCTGGTAAGACTTATCCAAAAGGAAATAGAAAAGACCCAAATTAATAAAATCATGAATGAAAGGAGAGAGATAATAATTAACACCTAGGAAGTAGAAACGATTATTAGAAATTATTTCCAGCAGCTATATGCCAACAAATTAAGGAACCTGGAAGAAATGGATGCCTTCCTAGAAACTTATAAACTCCCAGGACAGAAACAGGAAGAAATAGGGAATCTGAACAGACCAATAACTAGTAAGGAAATTGAAGCAGTATCAAAAACCTCCAAACAAACAAGAGTTCAGGGCCAGATGGCTTCCCAGAGGAAGTCTACCAAACATTTAAAGAAGAAATCCTACCTATTCTACTGATGTTGTTTCGAAAAATAGAAACAGAACAAAAATTTCAAAACTTGTTCTATGAGGCAAGCTTTACCCTGATCCCAAAATCAGACAAATACCCCATCAAAAAGGAGAATTACAGGCCAATATCCCTAATGAATATGGATGCTCAAGAAGATCATAGCCAACTGGACCCAACACTACCTTAAAAGAATTATCCATCACGACAAGGTAGGATTTATTCCTGGGATGTATGTGTGGTTCAACATTTGCAAATGAATCAACGTGATAGAGCACATTAATAAAAGAAAAGACAAGAACCATATGATCCTCTCAAATTAGGCATAAAAAGGACTTGACAAAAAAATAAAATAAAAAAATAAAACAAAACCTTGAATTCAGGGGGAAAAAAATACAGCCTTCTTTCCTGATTAAAACCCTTGAGAGTGTAGGGATAGAGGTAACATTCCTCAATTTCATAAGAACCTTGTATGTAAAGTCCATGCTGAATATCATTCTCAATGGGAAAAGGCTTTTTCCTTAAGGTCAGGTACACAACAGGGCTGTCCACTCTCACCACTATGGCTCAACATAGTTCTAGAAGTCCTAGAATCAGCAATCAAACACCAAAAGAAATAAAAGTCATTCAAACTGGCAAAGAAGAAGTCAAAATCTCTCTTCACAAATGACACTATACTTTATATGGAAAACCCAACATACTCCACCCACAAATTCCTAGAACTCATGCAGTAATTCAGCAATATAGCAGGAAACAAAAATCAATGCTTTGTATTTGAAAATCAGTTGCTTTTCAATACGTTAATGATTAATGCATGGAAATCAATGAAAAACAGTAGAAACAGATCAATGATTCTCTTTCTCTTTGAAGAAAGAGAATTAAGAGAAATTAAGGAATGTTTCTATTTACAATAGCACCAAAAGCCATAAGATACTTAGTAATAAACCTAAACAAAGAGGTAGACGATCTGTACTCCAGAAACTACAGAATACTTATGAAAGAAATTGAGGAAGACAAAAAGAGATGGAAAAACATTCCATGCTCATTAATCAGAAGAACAAACATTGTTAAAATATCTATGCTACCCAGAGCAACGTATACTTTCAATGCCATCCTGATCAAAATTCCTCTGGTGTTTTTTCAAAGAGGTGGAATAAACAATCCTAAAATTTGTATGGAACCAGAAAAGACCCTGAATCACCAAGGAAATGTTGAAAAAGAAAAACAAAGCTGGGGTATCATGTTGCCTGATTTCAAGCTATAATACAAAGCTGTAATCACCAAGACAGCACGGTACTGCCACAAAAACAGACACATATATCAGTGGAACAGAGTAGAGAGCCCAGATATGGACACTCAACTCTATGGTCAACTAATCTTTGACAAAGAAGGAAAAAATATCTAATGGAAAAAGGATAGTCTCTTCAATAACTGGTGTCTGGAAAATAGGACAGCTATATACAGAAGAATGAAACTCGACCATTCTCTTAAACCATACACAAAAATAAACTCAAAGTGGATGAAAGATCTCAATGTGAAATAGGAACCCATCAAAATCCTAGAGGAGAATAAAGGCAGTAACCTCTTTGACATTGGCCACAGTAACTTCTTTCAGGACACGTCTCTAAAGGCAAGGGAAACAAAAGCTAAAATGAACTTTTTGGACTTTACCAAGATAAAAGGCTTCCACACAGCAAAGGAAACACTCAAACAAAACAAAGAGGCAACCCATGGAATGGGAGAAGATATTCGCCAATGACACTACAGACAGAGGGCTGATATCCAAGATCTATAAAGAACTTCTCAGACTCAATGCCCCAAAACGAGATAATCATGTCAAAAAATGGGCAGAAGACATGAACAGACACGTCTTCAGTGAAGACATACAAATGGCTAGCAGACACATGAAAAAATGTTCATCATCACTAGACATCAGGGAAATTCAAATCAAAACTACAATGAGATACCATTTTACAACAGTTAGAACAACAATAAGTAACAAGGCAGGAAACAACAAGTGCTGGCAAGAAGGTGGAGAAAAGGGAACTCCCTTTCACTATTGATGGGAATGCAAACTGGTCCAGCGGCTCTGGAAAATAGTATGGAGGTTCCTTAAGAGGTTAAATATATAGCTACCCTATGACCCAACAATTGCACTGCTAGGTATTTACCCCAAAGATACGGATGTAGTGGAAAGAAGAGGCACCTGCACCCCAGTGCTCATAGCAGTAATGTACACAATAGGCAAACTGTAGAAGGAGCTGAGATGTTCTTCCAAAGATAAATGGATAAAGAAGATGGGGTATATACATACAATGGAATATTTCTCAGCCATCAGAAGAGATGAATACCCACTGTTTGCACTGACATGGATGGAACTGGAGGGGATTATGCTAAGTGAAATAAGTCAAGCAGAGAAAGATAATTATCATACGGTTTCACTCTTGTGTGGAACATAAGGAGTAATGCAGAAAAACATACAGGAAGGGAGGGAAACCTGAAGGGAGGGGAATCAGAAGGGGAGACAAACCATAAGAGACTGTGGACTCTGGGAAATAAACTGAGGGTTTCAGAGGGGACGGGCATGGGGTGATGGTTTATCCAGGTCATAGGTATTAATGAAGGCATGTGTTGGCATGAGTACTGGATGTTCTTTGCAACTAATGAATCATTGAAGACTACATCAAAAACTAATGATATAATATATGGTGGCTAACTGAACACAATTTAAAAAATACTGAGTGATTTATGGTGTAGAAATGCAACTGACATCTGTGCAATGATTTTATATCCTGCCCCTTTGCTGAATTCCTATATGAGTTCTAACATTTTTTTGGTGGAGTCTTTTGGGTTTTCTACATAGAGTATCATGTCATCTTTGAAGAATGAAAGTTTGACTTCTTTTTTGTCAGTTTGGATACCTTTTGTTTTTTATGTTGTCTGATTGCTGAGGCTAGGACTTCCAGTACTATGTCGAACAGCAGTGGTGAGATTGGACATCCCTGTCATGTTCCCGACCTTAGGGGAAAAGCTCTCATTTTTACCCAATGATGATGATATTCACTTTTCTTCATATATGGCTTTTATGATATTGAGGTATGTTCCCTCTATCACTATACTATAGAGAGTTTTAATCAAGAAAGGATACTGTATTTTGTCAAATGTATTTTCTGCATTAATTGAGAGGATCATATGGTTCTTGTTCTTACTTTTATTAATGTGGTGTATCACACTGATTGATATGCAGATGTTGAACCACCCTTGCAACCCAGGAACAAATCCCACTTGGTCATGATGAATAATCCTTTTTATGTATTGTTGGATCCTACTGGCTACTATCTTGGTGAGAATTTTGGCATCCATGTTCGTCAGGGACATTGTTCTGTAATTTTCATTTTCAGAAGAAAGAGAAATTAAGGAATTTATCCTATTTACAATTGCACCAAATCCCATAAGATACCTGGAAATAAACCTAACCAAAGAGGTAAAGATGTATACTCTGAAAACTATAAAACACTTAGGAAAGAAATTGAGGTAGACACAAAAAAATGGACTAACATGTCATGTTCATGAATTGGAAGAATAATTACTGTTGAAATACCTATGCTACCCAAAGCAATCATACATTCAATGCAGTCCCTATCAAAATATCATTAGCAATTTTCATAGAGCTGGTACAAACAATCCTAAAAATTGTGTGGAACAAGAAAAGACTCCAAATAGCCAAAGCAATGTTGAAAAAGAAAACCAAAGCTGGTGGCATCAAATTTCAGACTTCAAGCTATATTACAAAGCTGTAATCATCAAGATATCATGGTGCCAGCACAAAAGCAGAAACATAGATCTATGGAACAGAACCCAGAACCCAGAAATGGACCTTTGACTCCATGATCAACTAATCTTTAACAAAGCAGGGAAGACTATGCAATGGAAAAAAGTCTCTTCCACAAATGGTCTTGGGACAATTGGACAGCCACGTGCAGAAGAATGAAACTAGACCATTTTCTTACACCATACACAAAAACAAACTCAAAATGGATGAATGACCTAAATTTGAGACAGGAATCCATCAAAGTCCTAGAGGAGAGCACAGGCACCAACTTCTTTGACCTCAGCCACAGCAACTTCTTGCTCAAGATGTCTTCAAAGGCAAGGGAAACAAAAGCAAAAATGAACTTTTGGGACTTCATCAAAATAAAAAGCTTCTGCACAGCAAAGGAAACAGTCAACAAAGCCAAAAGACAACCTACGGAAAGGAGAAGATATTTGTAAGTATCTTGTCAGATAAAAGCTTTTATCCAAGGTTTATAAAGAAGTTATTAAACTTAACACCCAGAAAACAAAAAATCTAGTCAAGAAATGGGCAGAAGACATGAACAGACATGTCTCCAAAGAAGACATACAAATGGTCAACAGACACATGAAAAAATGTAGCACATCCCTTGGCATCAGGGAAATACAAATCAAAACCACAATGAGATTCCATCTCACACAAGTCAGATTGGTAAAATTAGCATCTGAGGAAACAACACATGTTAGCAAGGATGCGGAGAAAGGCGAACCTTCTTACACTGTTGGTGGGAATGCAAGCTGGTATAGCCATTCTGGAAAGTTCCTCAAGAAGTTAAAATAGAGCTACCCCATAACCCAGCAATCGCACTACTAGGTATTTATCTAAAAGATATAAACGTAGTGATCTGAGGGGTCACCTCAATCTTTATAGCAGCAATGTCCACAATAGCCAAACTATGGAAAGAGCCTAAATGTCGACCAACAGATGAATGGAATGTATGTATGTATGTATGTATGTGTATATACATACATACATATATACGCATACATACATATACACATACATATATACATACATACACATATATACATACACACACACACACACACACACACACACACATATATATATATATATATATGATGTGGATGGAAATGGAAGGTATTATTGTAGGTAAAAAAAGTCAGTCAGAGAAAGGCTAATACCATATGATTTCACTGATATGTAAAATTTAAGAAATAAAACAGATGAACACAGGGGTAGGGAGGGAAACATAAAATGAGATGAAATTAAAGAAGAAGAAAAACCATAAGAGACCTTTAACTATAGGAAACAATCTGAGTATTGCTAGAAGGGAGGAGGATGGAGGGATGGGGTAACTTGGTGACAGGTATTAAGGAGGGCATATGATGTAATTAGCACTGGGTGTTATATGCTACTGATGAATCGCTGAACTCTACCTTTGAAACTAATATATGTATGTTAATTAATTGACTTTAAGTAAAATACCAAAAATTAAAGAAAATACATGATTTAGGGAAATGCTAATGATAAGACTTTAAGTATAAAATGAGGTTGTAAAACTAGAACTGTTCATCACAGAGAGGTAGAGGTTGGGGGGAGACATAAAGAAAGATTCAGCCATCTTAGTCCTAGTATTTTATTTATACACAAAGGAAAAGGAAGGAAATATATCAAATGTTTACAAAGGTTTTTACTCTCTGCGTAGAATGTTTTTATGTGATTTTTAGTTTTCTACTTTTCTGTGTTTTTCCCCAAAATTGCCTACAATAAAATGCTATCATATAATTAAAAAAAAGGAATGTTTTAGAAAAGATTTAAAAAATGAAACTGGAGATAAAACTGGGGAGTGAATCATTGTTTTGTCAACAGTTAAAAAAAAAGATAACAGGTTTGTCAGAAAGTAATTTCTGTAGCTCCATCCATGTCATCACTAACGGCAAGTTTGTTTTATTTTTTATGGCTAAGTAATACTCCATTGTCTGTGTGTGTTTGTGTGTGTGTGTGTGTGTGTGTGTGTGTGTGTGTGTCATGGATGGAGCTTGAATGTATTACGATGAGCTAAATAAATCAGAGAAAGATAAATACCATATGATTTCATTCATATGTGGAATTTGAGAAATGAAAAAAATGATCATGGGGGAAAAAGAGAGAATGAAACCAGAAAGAGATTTTTTAAATACAGAGATCAAAGCAATTGTTACCAGAGGGGGAGGTGGTCTGGTGGAGGGGTTAAATAAGTGATGGGAATTAAGGAGTACAGTGTTGTGATGAGCATATGGTGCTGTAGGTGTGGAATCACTAAATTGTATATCTGAAATTAATATTGCACTGTATGTTAACTAACTGGAATTTAAATTAAAAACTTTAAACAAAATTTTTAAAAAGAATATAATTTTTGGAGGCCTTTTTATTAGAAGCAGATTTTTAAAGTTACAGGTTATTAGGTCATTGTGTGGGAAATATTACAATGGAACGAGACAGAATGGTGGGGATCTTCTAGTTGACCAAGGGTCTGCATAAAGCACACTAAGACAATCCCTTTAATAGGTCTAACAACCTAGGTGGTATCAGAGGCTGTGCTGCCTGCCACTGAGAGAAGCCGCCCAGTAACATTTCTGTAGCGCCCTACATCATGTACCATTTCAGTGTTCATATGCTAAAGCTATTTGGCTTCGATGGGACTCAAAATGAATTATTAATGTGCACTCTACCCAAAACCTGAGGAGAGAACTAGGATTAGACTAAGTAGTGTCTTTCTGATCATCCTTCCTTATCTCTGAACCATTTGAATCCCCAACACTGAAGGAGAGAAGAATCCATTTGCACCAGGATTCAATGGGTAGGCCCATTTCTCCAGAAGCAGTTTCTACCAGCTTGAGCATATTAAAGTTTTAATATAAAATCCTACCCAACTTTGCATCAACATAGATGGAACTGGAGGAGATTATGCTGAGTGAAATAAGTGAAGCAGAGAAAGTCAATTACCATATGGTTTCACGTACTTGTGGAACATAAGGAATAACATGGAGGACATTAGGAGAAGGAATGCAAAAGTGAAGGGGGGTGGAAATCAAAGGGGGAAATGAGAGACTGTGGACTCCGAGAAACAAACTGAGGGTTTTAGAGGGGAGGGGGGTGGGAGGATGGGTGAGCGTGGTAGTGGGTATTAAGGAGGGCACGTGTTGCATGGAGCACTGGGTGTTATATGTAAACAATGAATCTTGGAACACTACATCAAAAACTAATGATGTGTTGTACGGTAACTAACATAACACAATACAAATTTAAAAAAAAAGAAGAAAAAATCCTACTCTCATTAGGAGTGGCGCAAAAACAACAGCAAAGGAAACAGTCAACAAAACAAAGAGGCAACCCATGGAATGGGAGAAGATATTCGCCAATGACACTACAGACAGAGGACTGATATCCAAGGTCTATAAAGAAATCCTCAAGCTCAACACCAAAAAACAGATAAGCATGTCAAAAAATGGGCATAAGACATGAACAGACACTTCTCCAGTGAAGACATACAAATGTCTAACAGACAAATGAAAAAATGTGCATCATCACTAGCCACCAGGGAAATTCAAATCAAAACCACATTGAGATACTACCTTATACCAGTTAGAATTACCAAAATCAACAGGACAGGAAACCACAAATGTTGGAGAGTATGTGGAGAAAGAGGAACCTCTTACACTGTGGGTGGGAATGCAAGTGGGTGCAGCCACTTTGGAAAACAGTGTGGAGATTTCTCAAAAAATTAAAAATAGAGCTACCCTATGACCCTGCAATTGCACTACTGGGTTTTTACCCCAACGATATAGATGTAGTGAAAAGAAGGGCCATATGTACCCCAATGCTCATAGCAGCAATATCCACTATCGCCAAAGTATGGAAAGAGCCAAGATCCCCTTTAACAGAAGAATGGAAAAGAAGATGTGGTCCATATATACAATGGAATATTATGCAGCCAACAGAAAGGATGAATATTCAACTTTTTTTATTAATATGGACGTATCTGGAGGAGATTATGCTGAGTGAAATAGGTCAAGGAGAGAAAGTCAATTATCATATGGTTTCACTTACTTGTGGAACATAAGGAATAAAATGGAGGACTTGAGGAGGAGGAAAGGAAAAGTGAATTGGGGTAAATTGGAGGGGAAGATGAACCATGAGACACTGTGGATTCTGAGAAACAAACAGGTTTATGGAGGGGAGTGGGGGATGGGTGAGCCTGGTGGTTGGTGTTAAGGAGGGCACGTATTGTATGGGAGCACTGGGTGTGGTGCATAAACAATGAATCTTGGATCACTGAAAAAAAAGTGTGGAGCAAAAACAGAAACTGTGTCTTCTTAAGGAATGACAAAGCCTTGCTGTTTGGTATTTTTATGCTAGAATGGCAGCAAGAGACCAGATAGTACTTTGTAAACCACAAAGCTATAGTCAATGGCACCTAAATCTCACAGTTGGAAAGCAGTGCGAAAAATCCTTCTACTAGTTGTATACCCTCTGGAAAAGAGGAACAACCTATTTAAAGCCAAAAAATATGGTTTAGTGTAACTGAATCATGCAAGTGATCATGGTTTTAGACCCAGTTATATTTCCTACAATTTATTTTAAAATGCTTTCATACAGAGTGTGTGATATATACATGCACATTAATTTTAATCTATGCTCTAGGGGCATTTAGTTAATATCTGAAGTGCCTTAATCAGGCATACACACTCAAGAGGTGATTTGTTAACACATTAAACACTCAGAAGTCTTTGCTCCAGATGCCACTACTTCCAGGAGTTCAGTCACTTTAATGCAGGAGGCCTAATTAACCTAACACATGTTAAAAATGAATTTTCATTGGTAAGATGAATGTTACTCAAGATGTGTACTAGTCACAAATGTCTTAAAGGCTCTTTAGCCCTCAAAAGACTTGGGTATAAAAATCCAGTGAGACCTATAGCTATTACCCTTCAGAAGGAAGCCTTAAGCTCAAGATTGAAAACAGGTCCCCCATCAGAGGATTTCGTCACCAAACTCTAAGTAGAAAGTTGGTTGAAGCCTGTTGCTGTAATATCACCAACTCTTCCTTGACTAACCTCTTTACAGAAGATGCTGCCATGTATCTAAAAACAAAACTGGGACTTCACTGAGATTACAGAACAGGTTGTATGACTGCTTTTGTGTTTGTTTGCTAATAAATGTTTGTATGTTTGGGAGAATTGAGACTAAGGTTTGCTTCCAATGTAATAGTCTTTTCTAGGCATGAGACTGTAAGGGAGGCCAAATTGTAACTCTCACTTAACTCTGATTAGTAGAAACAACTGATATCTGGCAAAAAGGACCTAATAATAGGAAAACACCAAAATAGTGGTCAGTTTGCAACAGAAATCTTCCCTCTGTTTTTAGAAAAATGAAAACTAATCCAAATCCTCTATGTTCTTCGTAACTATATTCGTCTTTCTCTTCTCAGGTCACTTACCAATTTTTTCATCTTCCTGTACCATTTTCCTTTCTTCTCTGAAAGCCCTGAGCCAACGTATCTTCTCCTCCAGCTTTTTGGCGAAGAATAGATGTATCTCCTCAGTCTCCTTGTTATGAAGCTTGAAGGCATTTTTCATGCTGACATTAAAGTCATCATCTCTGCCATCTTCAATGTCAACTACTTCATATTTATCCATGTCAATGCGGCCTTTGTAGTACAGTATGTCTCTCCGGATCAGGTCCTAGGTAGAAAGGAAGAAAAGGCTTTTTACTGGAGATATGTGGACAGTAGGTACCATGAGAGTTGGCTCATGGGCACAGCAGGACACTAAGACTGCCATTGTTTTGGAGTACCATTAGGGCTCGGTTTGGTCAAATTTAGGCAGGTTAGCTTAGGAGTATGACATTGATAGGTTGGTTAACTAGATACGCTTAGAGAAAGCCTTTGTCCTACAACCAAGGACTCTGTCTCAGACCACAGCATCAATCCTTATATGTGTTTGTAAGACACATATATGGGGAGTAGGACAAAGTAAGCCACATAAGCAATATAGTAATTAAATGTATTAATTTTTAATTAATTTTTAATTAATTTTAATTAATTCAACCAATTTTAAATTGATGCCACCCAATTTAAAAGCTATGATGCTGAACAGACATTTCTCCAAAGAAGACATAAAAATGGCTAACAGACACATGAAAAAAAATGCTCAACATCACTTGGCATCAGGGAAATAAAGATCAAAACCACAATGAGATACCATATTACACCAGTCAGAATGGCTAAAATGAACAATTCAGGTAACAACAAATGTTGGTGAGGATGCAGAGAAAGGGAAACCATCCTACACTGCTAGTGGGAATGAAAGCTGGTACAGCCACTCTGGAAAACAGTATGGAGTTTCCTCAAAAAGTTAAATATAGAGCTACCCTATGACCTAGCAATTATGCTACTAGGTATTTATCCAAAGGATATAAACGTAGTGATCTGAAGGGGCACCTGCACCCCAATGTTTATATCAGCAATGTCCACAATAGCCAAACTATGGAAAGAGCTGAGATGTTCATCAACAGATGAATGAATAAAGAAGATATGGTGGTACGTACACACACACACACACACACACGCACAATGGAATATTCCTCAGCCATCAAAAAAAATGAAATCTTACCATTTATATTTATGTGGATGGAACTAGAGTGTATTATGTTAAGTGAAATAAGTCAATCAGAGAAAGACATTTATCTTATGATTTCACTTATGTGAAATTTAAGAAACAAAACAGAGGATCATAGGGGAAGGGAGGGAAAAATAAGATGAAATCAGGGCACCTGGGTGGCTCAGTTGGTTGGGCCTCTGCTTTCAGCTCAGGTCCTGGAATCAAGCCCCACATCGGGCTCTTTGCTCAGTGGGGAGCCTGCTTCCCCCTCTCCCTCTGCCTGCCTCTCTGCCTACTTGTGATCTCTCTCTCTCTCTGTCAAATAAATAAATAAGATCTTTAAAAATATAAGATGAAATCAGGGAGGGAGACAAACCATAAAAGACTCTTAACTATAGGAAACAACCTGAAGGTTGCTGAGGGGAGGTGAGTGGGAGGATGGGCTAACTGGGTGATGGGCATTAAGGAGGGCATGTGATGTAATTAGCACTGGGTGTTATATGTCACTGATGAATCACTGAACTCTACCTCTGAAACTAATAATACACTATATGTTAATTGAATTTAAATAAAATATAAAAAATTAAAAAAATAAAAGCTATGATGTCACAGCAACCTTAAATCCCATGCTTATCACTCCCCTGGTTTCTTTTCTATATAGTCTTATCTCATCTCTATCTATTCCACTTATATGAGATTCAAAAACTTACAAAGAAATGCCACAGACTACATAGGTATGCATACATATGTACAGAAATTATACAAAAATATGACAATGACATAAGCCAAATTCAAGAGAGTACAGAGAGAGGGAAGATGGAAGGAAGGAAAAGAAAGTTAAGGGGCAGAGAGGGAGAGGAGAATGTATTTTTTTTAAGATTTTATTTATTTATTTCACAGAGGGAGAGAGATCACAAGGAGGCAGAGAGAGAGAGGGGGAAGCAGGCTCCCTGCTGAGCAGGGAGCCCGATGCAGGCCTCAATCCCAGGACCCTGAGATCATGACCTGAGCCTAAAGCAGAGGCTTTAACCCACTGAGCCACCCAGGCGCCCAGAGAAAGAATGTATTTGTAATGAATTATTTCTTAAGTTGGATAGTAAATACATTAGGTACCCATTATATAATTGTGTATCTTTTTGAATGTCAAATATTTTATGAATTTTCAAAAGAGGGATGGATGAAATGACCTGTGGACCTGTGGAATATAAGGTCTGATAAATAACTATCTCTCAGCGTGGTCTTTCGGCCCCTCCTCCTCTTAGCACTGCCCTTGACTCCCCCTGAGGGCACACTGTAGAGAGCAAAATGGAGTCTCTTATGTCAAGCAGGGGTCTATGTCATGCAATGATGCAGGTAGTTAAAGGTACTGCAGCTACAAGATATCACTGGGACCAGTATCAGCTGACACACCAGAACTGATAATGAGCAGAACCAGAGTAGGTCTGCAGGGACCCATAACTAATTAAATCCCTTTATTTTTTTAAAGATTTTATTTATTTATTTGAGAGAGAGAGAGAGAGAGCGAGAGCGAGCATGAGAGGGGAGAAGGTCAGAGGGAGAAGTAGACTCCCCATGGAGCTGGGAGCCCAATGTGGGACTTGATCCCGGGACTCTGGGATCATGACCTGAGCCAAAGGCAGATGCTTAATGACTGAGGCATCCAGGGGCACTCCAGACTAATTTTCTGTAGGCCTTTAAAACTCCTTTGATGAACCTAAAAATCTCACTGCCTTCTTTGGTCCATTTAAACTTTTAAAATAATTTAAATATTGTGACAAAAATAAATCAAAGCAAAAGTAACAATATTTTAAAATTTACATAACTCTATGTCCTTGGAAATTCCATATACACTTAAAGGGTCAGGGTGGTCACAGGTCTATACTTAGGCTCACACTAATGTGTCCTCCCTGCCCCAATAATACCTCTTATTCTAATCATTCCAGGCTTCAGGTCAATTTTACACATTCTTCCTTCTCAAGTCTTCCCTGGAGTCATCCTCTAGCTCAAGTCGTTGCAGTTTCCCTTTTCTGAATGCTAGCACTGATAATGAAGACCCTCATACAACTTAAACTCAGCCACCACACTCCTGAGTTACATTAGTTCTTTTACACAGCTTGTACTCTGCCCATTAAGCTGTGCTAAAGTAGTGTACCTTCCCTGTTCTTGCCTCATTCAGGGGCTACCCTGGGGAAAAACAGCTGACAAAGCCTCAGAAGTTTCTCTGCTCAGCTTCTGCACATGGCAAAGGGACAAAGCCCTCTGGAGCCCTGGTTGTCTAAGGTCTCATTGGTACCAGGCTGCATAAATGCCACTTGTTAATGGTGGTCTGAGTGCTTTCATAGGGACATGGTGAATAGGTGCTCACCACAGATGCTATTTAGGTTATCACAAGTTTCCTGCCTAATAGCATGCCAGCCTTCCTCCTTTTCCCTTCCACTCACCCAGCCTGGAGGATATCAAGGGAGGCAGTGCTTCTCCAGAAGGTCCCTGGCTATCTGCAGACAAGCACCAAGCCTAGCCATGGATCCAGTAAGGAGCCTACTCCAATTCCTGACATTATATAATTCAAACAGTTGGGAGATAATTGAATTTGGCCTCACTGGATATTCATGGGGTTTAGTAAGACACTGTAAAACATTTTGTATAAATGACAGATGTTGGAATCTGGAGAATGCAACTCTTAAGGATTGCAGCCTGTCTCACTTGCTCGTCAGTAAGGTCTTTTTAGAGAGGGGCCTAGTTACTGCCCACCCCTAGGCTTGTCCACCCTAGGTTTTCTCTCCAGAGCCCGAGGAAGGCACATAGGGATGGGACTGGACTTATTTTTCTCATTATTTCATTCCAGCATCTAGAGTACATTCTTAATAACAAAATAATAACAGCAACAACAATGAGAACAGTTAACACTTAGCATATATCATAAGCTAGATACTATTCCAAATCTTTTGCATTTCCCCCCAGCTTTATTGAGGTGTAATTGACAAATAAAGATTATATATATTTAAGGTATACAATGTGATGTTTGGATATATGTATACATTTTGAAATAAACATCACAATCAAGCTAATTAACATACATCATCTCACATGGTTACTTTTTTTGTGATGAGAACACTTACAATGTACTTTCTCAGCAAATTTCAAGTACACAATATAGTATTGTTAGCTATAGGCACCATATTGTACACTAGCTCACCAAAATCTATTCATTTTGCATAATTAAAAGTTTTTGCCTTTTGACCAGTAATCTCTCCATTTCCCAAATTCCCACCAGTCCCCTGCAAACACCATTCTACTCTCTGCCTTTATGACTTCAACAGCTTTAGATTTTTTTTTAAAGATTTTATTTATTTATTTGACACAGAGAGATTACAAGTAGGCAGAGAGGCAGGCAGAGAGACAGGGAGAGGAGGAAGCAGGCTCCCTGCCGAGCAGAGAGCTCGATGCAGGCCTCGATCCCAGGACGCTGAGATCATGACCTGAGCCGAAAGCAGAGGCTTTAACCCACTGAGTCACCCAGGCGCCCAACAGCTTTAGATTTCACATGAAGTGAGATCATATGGTATTTGCCTTTCTCTGTCTTATTTTACTTAGCATAATGTCCTCCAGTTTCATCTATGTTGTCACAAATTACAAGCATTCCCCTTTTTTAAGGCTGAATAATATTCCACAGTGTGTGTGTGTGTGTGTGTGTGTGTGTGTGTGTGTGTGTGTGCATGTGCGCATCACATTTTCTTTATGCATTCATCCCTCGGCAGCTAAGTGCTTTGCATTTATTGACAAATAATCTTCACAACAACCCTACAAGTTAGGTACTGTTATAACCCCATTTTATGAGGTAGATAGAACATTTAAGAAGCTTACTCAGGAACAAAAGCGACTAAATGGTAGAGTTGGGCTTTGAGTCCAGACTATCTGGCTCAAAAATCCATGCTTGTTGAATTACTGCATATACTGTCTCTCAAATGAATGAATAGTAACAGTAAATATACAGTAAAAATATCAATAGCTAACATTTACTAAATACTATGTGCCAGGCACTGCAACTGTATTGTTTCATTTAACCCTCACAACCTCCCTTCTATATAAATACCATTATGATTTCCATTTTTGCAAATGTGAGGCACAGAGAATTTGCCCAAGTTCACACAGCTCATGGGAAAAGTTTGTACCCTTCTGGCTTGCCCTAGAACCCATGTTCTTAACACTATACTTCACTGCTTCCCACTACCTTATATGGTCCTCCTCAAAGCATCCTGAGATGAATTCTATCATTAGACTGATTTGGCACTGAGGAAAATAAGAACATAAAGTTAAAAAAACTGCCCCAAGGTTAGAGACAGTAGAGCCTAGGGCCCGCATGTTCTGGTTTCAAATACCCATCTCTTTTCTGCTCTATCCCTAATCTCTGTTGCTATTGTTACATTTCTGAATCCCAAATCATTCATCCTCTAAGTCTGGCCCTTCAGTATAAGAAGAAATGGCCCAATTTGGAAAGTTCCTTGAACAGAAGAAGTCCTCCCTCCAGCATTATTATATTCCATATAGTTTCTGATCCTCCTAGAATACAATGAAACTAACATAAATAACTGGTAGTTATGACACAGAGGACAACAGAATATGTCTAGGCTGGTATAATTAAAAACAACAGATACAGGGAAAAAGCTGTTTGGGACAACTTCAGAGCTGTAGGAACATTAGTGGGTGACTGAGGAGAGAGGAAAGGGGATCTCCACCCCTCCTCAGGAAAAAAGAGGAAAGGAGAAAAAAAGGAAAATTCCCCAAAGCAGCAAAATAATTTCCAATATAATCATCTCTGGAGGAAAATAACAAAACACATGCATAATTAAAGTAACAGGGCAATGAGATGCAGCAGAGCAGAGACAGCCATCACGGAAGAAAAGAAGAAAGAGAAAAGAGTCTTATTCTAGATTGTTTAAAAGAAAATTGACAAAGAGGAAAAATAGTAAAAGTTAAAGGAAGAATCACAAAATTAGAAGCCACTGGCATCTATTCCCACCTACTATAATGACCAGTTCATTGGGACCTGGGAATAATGGAGAGGGAGGGTCTGATGCTCCTGAGATGCCCATCTCCCATCTCCCATCTCCCTCAGGAAAGAAGGGGTTGGGGTTACCTTCTTGCAGAGGACCATCTGGTGGTCAAACAGGAAGAAGACCCGCTGCTGGTTGCGGCCATAGGGCTGGTAGATCCAGGCCATTTCCCCAGTGTAGATCAGTTCCGAGCTCCTGTCTAGGATGTCCTCACCCTGGGAAGAACATGTGATAGTGAGAGATGGCCAGGCAGAAAGGATGGACCTGTCACCTACCTGGAAGCACCTAAAACAACTGGGCATAGACTGGGGCAGGAGGAGTATAGAAAAGGCCTGGTGGGTAAAGAGGGATGGAGAGGACTTTTGGGAATCCTTAAAATGGTCCATGAGTGGCAAAGACCCATACTCTTGTTCACCCTTGGGCCAAATGAGCCCTACCACCCAGCATTGCTATATTCCCTCTATGCCAGCTGCTCTCTAGCCCAACAGGCACCAAGGTTCATTCTCTCTCAATTTCCTTGTCTTTTTCTCTATGAATTTCTCTTACTGCATCAGCCCTTCATCCCAGATCTATTCTTTTTGTCTCTTTCTTATACCTGAAGAGTAAGTCTAATGAAATAATAGAAGTCTCTCTGCTTCCCAAATAAGTAAAAAAGGGGACAGGGGAAGGCAAGAAGGAGACAATTATAGAGGGATAAAGAGAGAACACATTCAACCTCTTAAATTTTTTTCTTCTCTTCTCAGTTCATTAAAATATATTGATTAAATAGGAAACTTCACAGCCATATGATTCTTTGGCCTGTTATTCATAGCCTGAAACCACTTCCCCTCCTTGCTATATAGTCATCCAGAAAAAAAAAAAGGTACCAACACATCTGACTCCTAGCTAATTTAATTCTACAGTTTCCAAAGCCCCCTTTTCACCGTAACTCTGCTAGGCCAGAGGTACAAGGGGATATATGTCAGATGGCAAGACAGATTTGGCCCCTGTTCTCAAGAAGCTTACAGTTAGTAAAGGAAACTAATGCAGGTTGTGCACAGAACTCATGGAACATGAGTTAAACCACACCAAAGCTCTGGGCATGGGCGGGGGGAAGGTGTTCCAGGACCTATATAATGATAGGGATAAAAATCAGTGGTCTAGGATGGAGGGGAATTACTATTAGCACCTATGGGGTGCCTGGGTGGCTTAGTCAATTGAGCGTCTGACTCTTGATTTGGGTTCAGGTCATAACCTCAGGGCTATAAGACTGAGCCCCATGTTGGGCTTCATGCTGGGTGTAGAGCCTGCTTGAGATTCTCTCTCCTGCTCCCTTTGACCCTCCCCCCCTCTATAAAATATATTAACACCTATATGCATCAGACATTTGCTACATACTTTTGCTCTATCTCTTCTGAGGCACACAAGAAGCCTGGGAGGTAGTCTTACTCTCATTTTATAGTCCAAGGCATAGAAATATCAGGTGATCAGCTAAGATCACCCAGTTTATTAGCTAGATATCCATGACCCAACCCCAATTCTGTGGCTCCAGAAAGTATACTCACTCTTGCTACTACATTATGCTGTCTCTAGGCCAGTCAGTCCCTTACACTCTCTGGGTCTCAGTTTCTCCAGATGTTAAATGTGGTATATGAGGACAACCTCCAAGGTCCTACCTAGCCCTGACACTCCAAAGTTAAGATCTCAGTCTTGCACCCAAAACCTTCAAGTCAAGGTTAGAGATGGAGATCCCTGCATCACCCCTGTAAATAATTAGAACAGCCTAGACAGGGCAGTGGGCCAAAGAGAAGGGTAGCTGGAAATTGTATTTTTTAGGATACTACTTTTTTAGTCTAAGGGATGAGAAGGAAAAGAGTAAATCAGTGGAAATATTTTGTAATAATATAACCTCAAAAAGAAAGCTCACAGATACTGTGACTCCAGACTCCATTTTAGGGGTAACTTGGAACTTGAGTAAACATTCATCCTCAAGGGGCCCACATACTAACACAGAACTTCTGGGAGAGGAAACTCTCAGGGTGAGGGATTTGTGCAGGGCTTTCCTGTGGGATGGATGGGAAGCTGAGAGTGATACCTGTCTGCCATGTCCCACCCTGAGGCAGGCAAGGAAGATGTGCCACAGTCCATTTTGAATATATATAAAGTGAAAGAAAGGGCGCCTGGGTGGCTCAGTGGGTTAAAGCCTCTGCTTTTGGCTCAGGTCATGATCTCAGGGTCCTGGGATCGAGGCCCGCATCGGGCTCCCTGCTCAGCGGGGAGCCTGCTTCCCCCCCTCTCTCTCTGCCTGCCTCTCTGCCTCCTTGTGATCTCTCTCCCTCTGTGAAATGAATAAATAAAATCTTTAAAAAAAATAAAGTGGAAGAAAGTCATAAAAACAGGCCAATGCCAAACAAAGTTGGTCAAGATGACTTTTTTTTTCAGGATGACTTTTAAAGTTACATCCACTGTACCAGCCAGGAATACTCCTATTTAAATACTTGTCACACATAACTCCACCAAAGAAAGGAAAGGAAAGGGAAAGGGAAAGAAAAAGGGAAGGGGAGGAAAGGGAAGGGAAGGGAAAGGGAAAGGGAATGGGAAGGGAAAGGGAAAGGGAAAGGGAAAGGGAAGAGGAAAGGAAAGGGAAGGGGAAGGGAAGGGGAAAGGAAATAGAATGGGAAGGGGAAGGGAAGAGAGAGGAAGGGAAGGGAAGGGAAAGGAAGGGAAGGGAAGGGAAGGGAAGGGAAGGGAAGGGAAGGGAAGGGAAGGAAGAAAGAACACATACTTATGCTCACCAAGCTGATTGATGTCACCTCTCTGTGTGCCAGTTTCCTCACCTTTATTTTATTTTAATCCTAAGGTCAATTTTTATTTCTACAAAAAAGGCACTCAAAATAATATAAAATGCATGTAAATTATATTACTGAGTGAACTTCAAGTGGAGTTTGACTCTGCAAAGACTATGAGTCTAGACGGAGAGGGAAGGCCATCTTGCTCCTGGACTGACTAGCTGCTCTGAAGGAAGAGACCAGCAGGCCACTGGCAACCCTGCACTTGTGCTGGCTATAGCCAAGTCCTGCCAATTCCAGACAATGTGAACCCTGGAAAGGGTCAAATTGTGCCTAGGGAGGATGACAATGAGCTGCACTACATTTCCTGATCTTTAAAATGCATTTCCTACACTGAATTTCCTCATCTTTAAAATGAGGGTAATAACGATACCAATCTCATTTGGCTGTTGTGAAGATTATGTAAGTTAAAACATATAAAGTGCTTAGGAAAGTACACTTCACACTGTAAGTTCTCTTGATTATTGTTGTACACTCTATATCCTATGTCACATATTCCTATTAATACTCACAAGAACCCAATGAGGAATGTACTGTTATTACCCCCAAAACCAAGGTCAGAGAAATTGGAAGTAATTTGCCCAAAGAATCCAGAATCCAGGCCAGACTCCCTTCAAAGCCACCAAACCACAGTATAATGATAATCTTTAGTGGAACATCCAGCTACCTTGGAAGATTTCTGAGTTGAGAATCTCAGAAGGCTTTGGTTCTGGGCCCAGTGTTGCCACCAACTCACTCTGTACCCTTGGGAAGTAGCTTAAGCGCTCTCAATCTGTTTTCTCAATTTAACAGTGGATAATACAACAGTTCCTGCTTGGTTCACTTCACATGGCTGCTTGAGAGCAAAAATCAGATCATATAAGGGAAATGGCCCTCTCAGAGTTCAGATTTCTCACCTTTTGCCTCTTCCACCCCACTTGCACCATATATTACTTTGCCTTGCCCCCGAAAGTGCAATCCTGTCCCATTGCTACCTCCCCCCATGGACATGCTGCTTTCTTCCATTCCTCTAGGAATTTGCATATACTGTTCCCTCTGCCTGGAACATATTTGCCCCAATGGAAAACCAAGGCCACTCATTCATCTCAATAGCCCAATGTCCACAACACCTCATTCTAGTTATAGGCTGATTGTTCTGATGGGAGGTTGCAGCCTGAACAGATTTAGGGAAAGAAGGACAAGGGAAATGCCCTACTTTTCATACAGTTCACTTTCAATGCTGCCTATTGAAAGGATGGCAGGGAAATAACAAACTCAGCCAGCTCTACACTTGATCTTCTGGTCCCAGAAGTATGCCTCATCAAGCCACCTTAGCTTTTAAATAGATGCTTTTTCTGTTTCCATCATGTTGGGTGTTTGTGTTTCCTCTGATTCTTTGGATTGAATTATCCAATGATAAACTGGAATAGGTCTTTGGCTATTACACAAGCAGGCTGTTAGGGGAAGGGTGTCACCACAATCACATACAGTCAAATTCTCAAACATGAGCTACAAATTTGAGCTCCTGGTAAAAATCTCCAGGGGAGGGAAAAAAAGATTAAAATGAAGCTGCCAGGTATATGTTCCTTTTCCCTTCCTTTCAAGTAGATCTAATGAGTGTGAAGGGCAGCAATATGACAGCTCAACCAACCATCAGCATCAGAAAAATTAGAAATGTAAATTTCCCTGAAACTATAGTCTGTGAGAACAGGTTCTTCTCCCTGTTGCTCCCCTAAGCCGCTCTAAGGTAAAGATTATTACTTTGAGGTATGAGTGATACTTTTACTCATCCATTTATTTTTTAGGAGCCCTGGGAGGTGGGACAGAGCAGGGGGGACTTCATGAACTCTAGTCCTCATGGGGGGCAGGGAGCAGGGATGATAACTGGAGTAGAACAAAAAGACCCTGAATATTTATGGAATAAGTTGAGGCAAGGTCAGATCTGGATATAAAACAAGGCCTCCTACTCTCTAGTCAGATGTTCTGATTTATTGAGTAGGTACCAATTGCCTGTATGCTGCCAACCCTCAATGCTCTTTCCCAATTATTCTTCAAAGGATATTAATCTCTGAAGATTTCCCTGACTCTTCTTTTTAGTTTAACAAATTAAGCTAAAATTATGTCAAAGCATGTGGATGCTTTGACAGCCACCCGGTTTGTTCAAACATCTGGAGGAAGGCAAGAAATCATTTTCTTGATTTGCAAGGCTTGTCCACAGCAGCCTTCAGAAAGCTGGGAGGATATTTTTTGCTTGTGCAACTGCTTGGACAAGTAGAACATACAAAGAACCTATACCAGGGAACCAGTGAGATTTGGCTACTTATATCAATAGCTAGCAAGCCATGGAGTGGATATGTCCTATTGCCTTTTCGGGGTAGTCTTCCAGCACTCATCCACCTTTAGCTGTACTAGGGTTTGGATATTCCCCCCAAGGAAGTCTTACTGCCTTGCATAGACATGGACCATTTACTGCAAAAACAAGTCCCTGCAGTATCACAAAGGAAAGCAACTCGGGTGTGGGAAGCAGAAGGTTGAAAGAGTATGTAGGCAGCAGTGAAAAGAATACCACAGAGAGAATCTGGAGACCAGATTAAAATTTTAGCTTTGTGGTCTTGGGGTCAAGAAAAGGCTTCTCAGACTTTCACCATCATTACAATGTGTGTGTGTGTGTGTGTGTGTGTGTGTGTGTGTGCACGCGTGCGCACACGCATGCGCGTGTGCACGACCATGGCCAGAATTATTGATGGGGAGAGTAGTCCCCTAAAAGCCCTGGTGATTGACATTCTAGAAGTCTTGAAGACTAGATATGACAAACATGAGACACTTTAGGCCTGCCCTCTGAAATGTACCCATCAAGCTTCACTGGAGAAAAGCTTCCTAGAAGACAACCGCTCTAGAGCTAGGAAGTTCCACAGTGAACCCACAGTGAACCCACAGTGAACAGAGTCTGAAAAGGGAACCATAAGGAATTTTTCTTCTTTACCAAATTAGATGAAGGACTTCACCAAGCAGCAGGGTGTCAGTGTTGTACATATGGGCTTGGTTGAGATTAGAAGACCAATCAATCATCCTAACAAAGGAGGCAGAGAGTAACTGTTCTCCCATCAATCCTGGCTCAAAACTGCCTTTTTGTTTCCCATCCCCCACTTCTAGACAAAAAATATATGAAATTCTTTTTTAAATGCTGAGTCCTTAAATCATAGTTTAGTGTTTTTGAGTTTGGTATTAATAAGGCTCCTTCGATAGGCCAAGGAATTTCAAGCTATTTCTGGTCCTCCATGGCTCTACCTTCAAGGACTGGAGGCTCAGAGCATATGGAGGAATTAGATCTTCCAGGCATTAGGAATAGGGAAGATGTGCCAAGGAATATGAAGACAACTGCTTCTGGGAACCTCCTTTTACAGAGAACCCTGCACGAGTAGAGAAAAAGAGGCCTGCTAACCAGCCACCATTTCAGAGTGCCTTGGAGTTGCTGGGCTTGTAAAGGTCATTTGGTCTAGTCTTTTGTTTCTGATCAGAAAACTAGCCAAAGTAAGCCAGACATGATTCCCTAATAAGTCTGGGCCAGTGCTGGTTTCCTCTTATGAGCAACAGGGTCTCTTTATATAGATTCATTCCATTCTCTTCATCTCAAACAATCACTCCTGTTTTCTACTCTTATGGGGACATTATCCTTTAAGTAAGACTAAAAAATATGCCGAATGCTCAGAACTGTGGTTTTTTCCATCCATCTATATTAAGAAGGATCAGAGGTAGCAGAATAAATGAAAGATGATTTTTTCTGGCCTTTGGTAAAATAGCTGTTTGCAAGGTTGATGCTTAATCTTCTTAGAATGTGCTACTGCTTGAAATGTTAGGGAGGTACTACCTCTCAATCACAGGAAATTATACCAGAGTTGAGGCAAGTGGAATAGGGAACTGGTTCAACTTCTACACTGTGCCTATGAAGCTTAAGTTTTCTGCCCACTCCCTAGCCTTTCCCATCTTGGTTATGTTAGCCTGCAGACTGTCAGATTTCACAATTTGCGTCTGAAAGATAAATGTGAAATGTCATGACCCCTGGTTCTCTTGGTGGGCACAGAGATAAACACTAAATGGTGTACTCAACACCTACCTGTGAGGCCTTATAATTCACAGCTCTGTTTCTATTGAACAGAAACCCAAGAACCTCAAGAGAGCAGTGGCACGAACAGAAGCAAAATCTCCATTTATTTGTTAGGTCGTATATATGCTTTGCAAGTGATTATCTAGGAAAGGAAGGCTTTAGTGACCTCACTCACTGAAGACTTTCTGAATTCAGAGAAATTGTGTCTGTTTCCAATAAAATAGGAGGCTGTCAGGAATTATATTTATAAGCAAATGATTAAAAAAAACAGAATTTGGTCTGCCAATTTGGCAGGAATGATGACCTTGGCCTCAAGTGTGCAAGCTTGGGTAGACCTAGTAAATGTGTCAGGGTAAGGTAATCTCACCAAAGGAAAAAAGACGTATGTTGTCTAGCCTGCACCAGAGAACCAACTTTATATTCTGTGTCTGAGAGTAAATTTGTACATACCACTTCTTATCCAAGTATTCACCAGGACAAACTCCAGGATAAAGCTCCAGGACTGGAAAGAAGCTTGAAAGTCTATTGAGTCAATCCAATTTTTTTTTCCTAGCAACACCCAAAGAGATAAACCTTTCCTTTCTTAATGAAGTGTTGCCTCAAAGATTTCTCCAACCTTCTTAGAAAGCTATTCAAATACACAACACTTCTCATTAGTAGAAAGTTTTGCCTTTGCTCAATCTAAGTCCTTTCTGTTGCTCTTTAAATTTCATTCCTTTTCATCCATCTTTGCCTAAGATGTGATGTTCTGGCTAAGCTATTCAGACTCCCCAGTGCCCCTGCTCATGAGGATCCTACCTCCCAGTCTAGGACAGATGCCTGCCACTGGGCAATCTTGTCAATATTCTCCAAACGCCGCTTGCGCTCATTGATCTGCTGGGTCACGTTTCTCATGACAGCCAGAGCAGCTGCCACATACCTGTAGTCACTGTGAAGACACAAAAGTACAAGTTGGATGTATCAATGTGTTAGAGAACCAACGTGTTGGGTGCCAACCCTAACATCCATTCTTCTCTTCTTACTTAGTAACAGAGCCCTGATTTTCAGATGGAACCCATGCCACATTGAGTAAAAGATTACATTTCCGATCTTTCCTTACAATAAAGAGGTGATTATGTGATTAGTTCAGTGATATGCAAAGAGAAACTTTGGGCAGAGATTTTCAGAAACCTCCTTTAAGGAAGATGGCATATGCTTCTTAGCCCTTACTCAATTTTGATGCTTGGAATGTAGATGTGATGGGTGAAATTCTAGCAGCTATCTTGGACCATAAGAAAAAGTCCCTATTCCTAGGGATAGGATAACAGAAAGTTGGAAGGAGCCCAAGTATTTAATGACTATCAAGCTACCACAGCAGTCATGGACTGCCGACCTGCAGACTTTTTTTTTTTTACATAAAAGGGAAATAGACCCCTTTCTTATAGCATTATTTTTGTGTCCAATCTGATACAACCAGCCAAGGATCAAGAAGGGAACCTTATACATGGCATGGTCCAGAGCTTTGCCATCTCTTCTACCACTTATTTCTAGAGAACTCTATCCAAAGTCACTGTGAATTAATATCTACTCTTTTCTTCCAGTATGATATACAGATAGGATATAGCACAGTGACTAAGAACACACTCTTTGGGCTCAAATCTTAGTTTTGTCACTGACTTGTGGTCTTTGACAAGTCTCACTGACTCTCTCAATGACTCAGTTTCTTCATATGTGAAATGGGAGAATTATAGGAGGGTATGTTGAGGGTTTAATCATCAACATAAACTGTTTTACTCTTGGCCTATAGTAAAAATCAAACATTTCTCTAGTACAGACACCACACAGGTTACCTCTCAAAACCTCTAGTCCCAGAAGTGCAACTTTTAGGCCCTGTTTCTTGGGACTTTGGATGGCCTACTTGTTGAAGATTATACTGTCCTGCCCAGTTTTCTCTGCTTGTCTGATCTGATTTCCAATCAATTGGTCCCTGTGAAAGGCAGATTGAAAGTGATATCCCAGCCATTTGGTGGAGTTACAATAGAGCGGGCAAGAAGATGAATTACGATTCAGCCTTAACTAATTTTTCCTTAGAAAAGCTAAACATGCATTGTGGTCATTAACCTGCTCACTGTCCCAGCTCTAATTAGAAAAAAGAAAGGAGGAAAAAGACACACACAGCAACTGTCTTTTTCTTTCTTAATACATTGAAGAGTGGGGTGGTTTAACAATCAGAGGCACAGAAAGGGCAGTTCTAACTGCCAGGTCAGACAACATGTAGCACCTCCTCTTAGATGGTTTCCCTGTGTTCTGTGAACACCTGCCAGACCATAGTCTTCAAGTGCTACTAAATTTTATCACCTCCAGTGGTGGGATGCTCACTGTATATCCTAACCAGTTTATTCTGTTTCAAGATAATTTTGTTTAAAAAAATACCTTTGATTCTTATTTATTCTGAGCCTTAATAAATGTTAGCTATTAACAGTTTTTCTTCTGGACCCAACTGATGACTTATATTGAACTCATGGTTGACTAATGCTTCCTGAGTCTCTTTAAATTATGCTGTCTATGGGCACTTGGGTGGCTCAGTGGGTTAAATGTCTGCCTTCAGCTCAGATCATGATCCCAGGGTCCTGGGATCAAGCTCCACATTGGGCTCCTGCTTAGCAGGGACTATGCTTCTCCCTCTGGCTTTCTCCCTGCTTTCTTGCTCTCTAAAATAAATAAATATTTTAAAAATAGGCTGCCAAGGAGTTGCATCTCTCTAAGCTTGTTCTTCAATTCTGTTTCCCTCTTGATTTCTTAGACCAAACCGTAAAACCTTACATTTGTTATTTTTTAAACATTCAATTAGTCAATATATAGTACATCATTCATTTTTGATGAAGTGTTCAATGATTTATTAGTCCTTAATGCCAATCACCCAGTTACCCCATCCCCTACCCACCTCCCTTTCTGCAACCCTCAATTTGTTTTCTGGAGTCAACAGTCTCTTATGGTTTTTCTCCCTCTCTGATTTCTTCCCATTCAGTTTTTCTTCCCTTCCCCTATGATCCTCTGCACTATTCCTTATATTCCCCCACATGAGTGAAACCATATGATAATTGTCTTTCTCTGATTGACTTATTTCACTGAGTGTAATACCTTCCAGTTTCATCCATGTTGATGTAAATGGTAGGTATTCATCCTTTCTGATAGCCGAGTAATATTCCATTGTATATATGAACCACAACTTCTTTCTTTTAAGATTTTATTTATTTATTTGACAGAGAGTATAAGCAGGGAGGGAAGCAGAGAGAGGGAGAAGCAGGCTCCCACTGAGCAGAGAGCCCAATGTGGGGCTCGATCCCAGGATCCTGGAATCATGACCTGAGCCAAAGATAGATGTTTAACTGACTAAGCCACCCAGGTGCCCCTGAACCATAACTTCTTTATCCATTCATCTGTTGAAGGACATGTTTGCTCATTCCATAGTTTGGCTATTGTGGACATTGCTGCTATTGGGGTTCAGGTACCCCTTCTTTTCACTACATATATATCTTTGGGGTAAATACCCAGTAGTACAATTGCTGGGTCATAGGTTAGTCCTATTTTTAATATCTTGAGGTACCTCCATACTGTTTTCCAGAGTGGCTGTACCAGCTTGCATTCCCATCAACAGTTTAAGAGGGTTCTCCTTTTTCCACATCCTCACAAACATTTGTTTTTTCCTGTCTTGTTAATTTTAGCCATTCTAACATTTATTCTTGTTATATTTTATCTTTTTACAGTATTTGCTCTAGCCTATGGGCAATCTATTGGGCTCTGTATGACTATCAAAATTTCTCTCTGGCAAGGCTATCTGAGCCTGCCATTTAGAAGCAGAATAGGGTGAGTATAGAAGGGGTAGGTGCAGTGTAGAAGCTGCTAACATAAATAAGTGCCCCATTCTTTGGGCCCATTTACTATCTCCCATGCCACTCCACTCTCTGGTTTGACGGCACCAGGAAAATGACTTAACCACTTTGGGGAAGGTAAAGCATAAAGTTACACTGTCCAATATTGTAGCCACTAGCCACATTTACTTAAAATTAAATATAGTTAAAAATTTTGTACTTCAGTTGCACCAGCTACATTTCTCAGTACTCAATAGTCATTATGGCCAGTGGCTACTACATTGCTCAGCACAGATATAAAACATTTACATTATTGTAGAAAGTTCCATTGGACAGCACTGGGATGAGAGTGCCTATAACCTCTGACCCCATGTACTACTACTCAGCCATGGATTCATTATGGTCACTGTGCCATACTGTCATTTAACCTTTGCCATTTTTAGCTGATTGCCTTTCTTATAATAGTTAGAGGGGGAAGGTCCCCATTTGTAACCTGCCCCACTAGCTTTAGGAGTGGGTGAGAGAACAAGTGAATAGTTGTGTTCTCACTTAAACCCTACTCAAAGCCCCAGTCCTTCAGATGAGGTCTGGGTCCAGCTCCTTGTTAAAAGCTACTGCACCAAGATTGTCTTGTTCTAGACATGTCAGCCAACCTCCTTCTTATATAGTTCTCCTTCCTGTCAGTTTAAGAAAGGTTGGAAGGCAGGGTAGGGACATATCACCCTTCTGTAAGAAAAGGCTATTATCCATTTATTACTCTCCATCCATCTAATCTTCTCCCTTAGTGGCCACTAAGGGATTGCTTGTGTTTCAGACGTACTTGTCCAAACACCTATCTGACTAAGCCTTCAAGCTGGCAGCAGCCTCTAATTGACTTCAAATCCAAGCTACTCTGACATGCATCATAGGAGTTGCCATCTTAATACAGCTCCCTGAAACCTGCCAAAAGAGGTGCTCCAGTGCCTGGGCATAGTGCTGGGCCCAACAAGTCACCCTGAAGGAGGACAGGTATTCATGTATCCTGCCAATGCCTGAGCCACTCTCTCAGCACTCTGGAGTTCAGGGGGTAGAAAGAGAGGACCAGGGACCCAGAGGAAAGAAGACCTTGAGGCAGGGATTCCAATAACAAGGTGGAGGACCACCAGGATGGTAAATCCCAGGTAGATATCCTATCTTACTGACTCCCACTAAACTCAATAACATCCTGGGGTTGTTTTGGCTTAAGAAACTCACATAGTTTTGGGGTATGCTTTGAATATGGTCTTTCTGGGGCTCTTAAAAGCAGATGTGCAATATATAATTTACCTATTAATATCATAAGTCCACAAGTATGATTTTTAGAGCCTCCTGCTAGATTCCATGAAATAGATACTCAGAAGTAAGTGAGAGATGAGCTGTAATATAAAACCATTTGAGAACCACTCTTTGAATATCCCAGTTTTAAAATCATTGGTCAGAAGGTTGCTCCTCTGAGATTTAGGTACAATAGTGATCACTTCTGGTCAGTTAGCACCATGAAGTATAACTGTGGAGGTAATTTAGGCTCATAACATCATGGGCTGGCAGAACTGGAAGAGGCCTTCCAGACTGGCTAGTACAGTGGCTCATAAAACTTTTTGGGCATGAAAATGACCTGGAGGGCTCTTTACAAAGTTAGGTTCTTGGACCACTGTCCACACTTTGTGTCCCTGTTTTGCCACACAGACTTGCTTTTTGGGCCTCAGTCTTTCTAGCCATAAAATGAGGAAGTCTGAGTAGAAGATCTTCCTTTAACAGTTTTCCAGTTTAGGTGCCATAAATATTTTCCATTTTTATTTTTAAAATATCCTAATTTTAGTGGAAGTCCTTCAGTGTCTTATTAGCTCTCACAAGAAACCATATCCTTTGAAAACTTGGGACTCAGTTCTAGCAAAGGTCTGTATTAAGTCTTCTAAAATAATATTTAGTCACCTGCAAATTTCATTTCTAATGAGTATGCCCACTGTCCCCCAGCTAGTAAACAGACTGAGGGAGGAGGGAGCAGAGTCCTCATTTGTGAGGTCCTTCAACTATCTGCCTCCCTCATAGCCAACATAGCATGCCAGGCAGAACTACCACTGGTGGTATTCTCACACAGAGGGGGAGTCCAGTGTTACCACATTTGGATTCAAATCTGAAATTTGTCCAAGGCTCCAGAAAATGAAGCATATGACCATTATTTGCTAAAGAAACACCGTCAACTTAAAAATGAACCCAGGGACTGGCCCTGAGCTTAGCATAAACAAAACCAGTTGACCCATACCTGTGGCCTTATACTACTAGGTCTGGAAGTCAGTTCCAAGGAAACCAGGTAACGGAGTCAAGTGAAAGTGGGTCTAAGAAAGCTAAGGAATATTGGACAATGGTCTTCTTACTTCTTGGAGGGTTCAATCAGGAAAAGGGCTGAATAAGTCTAGAGATCAGGGATTTAATACTAATTAAAGGTAGGCCATAAAAAGGCTGAGGGCTCTAGGTCATAAAGTAAAGCATGCGAAAGAGTAGGGGGTGGTTCACTCATTGTTGGAGATGACTCTCAGCATATGCCTTACTGGTAGGCTCATTTACTGGTAGGTCATTTCCATTCAGAGAGAGATAAGCTTCTTGGTCATTTTTGGGTTGGTTTTCTTAAAAAATACTGAAAATTAAAAAAAATAAACTTCAGGAGAAGTCTTAAGTCTCTTTACCCCCCAGTTATGCTCTGAGTCTAAAGAGAAGGCACAGCTGGGATGAGGCAGAGGAAGGTGGAAAAGACTAAAGAATACCAGAGATAGAGCCTTGCAGAAGAAAACTAAGGTCACTACAAGTTATGCAGGTTGTCATTAGGATATTCAATCTATCAAACAAACACGGCAGATTGACATCTGAACAATTATTTCATCTGGATAATTTCCCTTAGCTAAACGTAGGACTAAGGACCCAGCTAAGCTCCCTGAAGGCAGGGTGTTAATTTGTGCCTTAATGATGATGCATACTGATTTTTTGTGCATTGTGATTCCCAGATTTATAAGAAACTCTCACAAGCATTCCTTTGCTTTACACATAGAATAACTTTGCGAAGTAAGCAAAGTATATCACCATTCCATTGTGCAGAGAAGTTAACAGATGGAAGCTCAGAAAAAGCTAAAGGACATATATTCTTAATAAAGACCAACATGTAGATGAGGCTCTCCTACCCACTGCTTCCTTCTATCTTTTACCTATGGTCCTGGGCGGTATATTTGAGGAGCTCAGCCAGTTGTAAGGGATACTTGCAGATCTTCTGCACTGGAGTCAAAAGAAAACCATCAATAGCAATGTCGATCATCTGCTGCAAGAGGCGACAGGCCTCAAAGAAGTGCTGGTAGCGGCTGTCCTTCATTAGTTTTGAGAGTTCCATGCAGGCATCCAGGTGGTTGTTACAATATTCAGAGTATATCCAGAATCCATCTTGCTATGAGCACAGGAAAAATGAAGAGAAAAGAAAGGTTTACTGAGAATTCCAAAAGAAGTTTTGGAGAAATGAAAAAACAGATCCTGTCCTTTCCTAGGAATATTAAAATGGTAACAATGTCAATCTTTCTTAAATTGATTCACAATTTTTAATAATAAAATAAAGAAATTATTTGAGAAGTAGACAAACTGTAAACATTTGTATAGGAAAAAATAAGTAGGAATAATAGTGAAATTTGATTAAAAAATGATAATGACAGAACGCTGCTCCTCACAAATGTAAAAACACTACAGCAATAAAATTCTGGCACAGGATTTGATTTTTTATTTTTTCAAGTTTTTATTTTAATTTCAGTTAACATACAGCATTAGTTCAGGTGTACAATATAGCAGTTCAACAATTCCATATATCACCACCCAGGGCTCATCACAACAAAGGCACTTCTTAATCCCCACCATCTAGTCAACCCATCCACCCAGCCATCTCCCATCTGGTAACCATCAATTTGTTCTCTATAGGTAAGAGTCTGTTTCTCGGTTTGTCTCTACTCTTTTTTTCCCCCATTGCTCATTTGTTTTGTTTCTTAAATTTCACGTGAGTGAAATCACATTGTATTTGTCTTTCTCTGACTGACTTATTTTGCTTAGCATTGTCCTCCATCTCCATCTGTGTCTTTGCAAATGGCAAAATTTCATTCCTCTGTGTGTGTGTGTGTGTGTGTGTGTGTGTGTGTTATACACCACATATTCTTTACCCATTTATCTATCGATGGACACTTGGTACGATTCCATATCTTGGCTATTGTAAATAATGCTGCTATAAATGTAGGGGTGCATGTATCCTTTTGAATTAATGTTTTTGGAATTTGGGGGTAAATACCAGGTAGTGTGATTATTGGATTATAGGGTAGTTTGATTTTAATTTTTTGAGAACCCTCCATACTGCTTCCACAGGGGCTGCAGCAGTTTGCATTCCCACCAACAGTGCAAGAGGGTTCCTTTTTCTCTATATCCTAGCCAGCACCTATTGTTTCTTGTGTTATTTTAGCCACTCTGATAGGGGTGAGATGGTATCTCATTGTAGTTTTGATTTTCACAGATGATGAGTGATATTGAGCATCCTCTCATTTGTCTGTTGGCCAACTGTATTTCTTTGAAGAAATGTCTGTTCATATATTCTTTCCATTTTTAAATTTGATATTTTGCCTTTTGGGGTGATGAGTTGTTTTTTACATAATGTGGATACTAACCCTTTACCAGATATGTCATTTGCAAATATCTTCTCCCATTCAGTAGGTTGTCTTTTACTTTTGTTGACTGTTTCCTTAGTTGTGCAGAAGCTTTTTATTTTGATATAGTCCCAATAGTTTTATTTTTGCTGTAGTTTCCTTTGCCTCAGGATACACAGCTAAATGTTTCTATGGCTGATGTCAGGGACATTACTGCCTGTCCTCTCTTCTAGGATTTTTATGATTTCATGTCTCACAATTAGGTCTTTAATCCATGTTAAATTTATTTTTGTTTATGGTGTAAGAAAGTGATCTAGTTTCATTCTTTTGCATGTAGTTGACCAGTTTTTTGTTGAAGAGACTGCCTTTTTCCATTGGATATTCTTTCCTGCTTTGTCAAATGTAACTGCACATATAATTATGGGTTTATTTTTGGGTTTTCTATTCTGTTCTATTGATTGATGAGTCTATTTTAGTGCTAGTACCATAATGTTTTGATTACTATCAATTTGCAATTTAATGTGAAGTCTAGAACTGTGATAACTTCAGCTTTGCTTTCCTTTTTCAAGATTGCTTTGGCTATTTGAGGTCTTCCATATAAACTTCAGGATTATTTGTTCTAGTTGTGTGAAAAAATGTTGTTGGTATTTTCATATGGATTGCATTAAATATGTAGACTGGTTTGGGTAGTAGAGAAATTTTAACAATATTCATTCTTCCAAACCATAGGCATGGAATGTTCTTCCATTTCTTTGTATCATTTTCAATTTCTTTCATTGGTGTTTTATAATTTTCAGACTACAGGTCTTTCACCTCTTTGGTTAGTTTTATTCCTAGCTATGTTATTTTTGGTGCAATTATAAATCAGATTGTTTTCTTTATTTCTCTTTATGCATCTTCATTATTAGTGTACAGAAATGTTAACAGATTTCTGTACACTGATTTTGCATCTTGCAACTTCACTGAATTCATTTATAAGTTCTAGCAGGCTTTGGTGGAGTCTTTCAGATTTTCTTTTTTTTCATTTTATATATTTATTTATTTATTTATTTATTTATTTATTTATTTATTTATTTATTTATTTATGAGAAAGAGAGAGACAGAGACAGCCCATGAGTGGAGGGGTGGGGTAGAGGAAGAAACAGGCTCCCCAATGAGCAGGGAGTCTGATGCAGGGCTCGAGCCCAGGACCCTGAGATCATGACCTGAGCCAAAGGCAGATGCTTAACTGACTGAGCCACCCAGGTGCCCTCTTTCAGGTTTTCTATATAGAGTATCATGTCATCTGCAAATAGTGAAAGTTTTACTTCTTCCTTACCTATTTAGATGCCTTTTATTTCTTTTTGTTGTTTAACTGCTATAGCTAGGACTTCCAGTAATACATTGAATAAAAGTGGTGACTTCTTCCTTACCCATTTGGAAGCCTTTTATTTCTTTTTGTTGTTTAACTGCTGTAGCTAGGGCTTCCAATAATACGTTGAATAAAAGTGGTGAGAGGACATCCTTATTTTGTTTCCGACCTTAGGAATAAAGCTTTCTGTTTCTTCCCAGTGAGTATGATATTAGCTCTGGGTTTTTCAAATACAGCTATTATTATGTTGAAATATATTCCTTTTAAACTTACTTTGCTGAAGGCTTTTATCATGATTTGATATTGTACTTTGTCAAACACTTCTTCTGCATCTATTGAAATGATAATATGTTTCTATCCTTTGTCTTATTGATGTGATATATCATGTTAATTGATTTGAGAATATAGAACTACGTTTGCATCCCGGGTCTAAATCCCACTTGATAGTAGCAGACGATTTTTTTTAACATATTGTTGGTTATGGTTTGCTAATATTTTGTTGAGTATTTTTGCATGTATGCTCATCGGGGATATTGGCCTGTAGTTCTCTCTCTCTCTCTCTCCCTCTCTGGTGCCTTTATCTTGTTTTGGTGTAAGGGTGACACTGGCCTCATAGAATGAATTTAGAAGTTTTCTTTAGTCTTCTATTTTTTGGAATAGATTAAGAAGAATACATATTAACTCTTCTTTAAATATTTGGTAGAATTTTTCTGCGAAGCCATCTGATCCTGGACTTTTGTTTGTTGGGAGTTTCCTTGATTACTGACTCAGTCTCCTTGCTGGTAATCAGTATGTTCAAGTTTTCTACTTCTTGTTTCAGTTTTGGTAGATTATGTGTTCCTAGGGATTTATCCATTTGTTCTATTTGTTCTATGTTCTCTAATTTAGTGGCATACGGTTTTTCATATTTTTTTACAATTGTTTGTATTTCTGTGGTTTTGGTTATTGTTCCTCTTTCAGTTATGATTATAATTACTTGAGTCCTCTCTCTCTCTCTCTCTCTCTCTCTCTCTCTCTGATGAGTCTGGTTAAAGGTTTATCAATTTGTCGGTCTTTTCAAAGAACCATCTCCTGGTTTCACTGATCTGTTCTATGGATTTTTTAGTAATATATCATCTATGTTTGTTCTCATCTTTTTTATTTCCTTCCTCCTGCTGGTTTTAGATTTTGTTTGTTGTTTCTTGTCTAGCAATAGAGGAAATGTTCAACTTTTAATGTTTGTGGAACCTGCTCCTGGACTCCCAGAGAGCCTATAGTTTATTAGAATCAGAATGACTTCACCAAACTTCAAAGTATGGGCTCTATATCTGCCCTGAGCACACATTGTACATCTGTTTTGTAGCAAATACCAAAAAAGAAATATTTCAAACTAGAGATAGGAGTAAAAATCTCCCTAAGTTCCATTCCCATAGCTCTGAAGCCTGCAATCTGCATATACTAAAAGCATAAGATAAAGTTTGTACTTTTCTAAAAATGTCCTTCAGAATGATGATTTGTGACTCTTGAAACAAAAACATATATAACCCTGTATTAAGCATTCTTTTTCTGGAACACTATCTTCTGTGTTGAGACTGTGTATGTTGGGCTGCTGTCCTCACTTGGGCTTGAATAAAACTCTTTTCCTTTAAAAAAGAAAAGAAATTCTAAAAGGTTTTTTTCTTCTTCCAAGTTTTTATTTAAATTCCAGTTAGTTAACATACAGTGTGATATTTGCTTCATGAATAGGACTTAGTGATTCATCATTAAATACTATACTCAGTGCTTATAGTAGCACCTATGGCCTTAGATAACCTACATTGTTGTCTTAAATAACTAATAGAAAACCTGTTGTTAAGCCATTGCTTAGCAAGAGGGTTTATTGTTCACAGACGCGCCTGCGGGCGGTCAGCACTTATCACAAGTGCTGTCCTTAATACCCATCACCCACATAACCCATCCATCACCAACCATTCCTCCAGCAACCCTCAGTTTGTCCTCTATAGTTAAGACTTGGATTTGGGGTTTGCTTCTTTTTTCCCGTGTTCACCCATTTTGTTTCTTAAATTCCACATGAAAGAAATCATGTGATATTTGTCTTTCTATGACTGATTAATTTCGCATAGAATAGTACTCTCTAGCTCCATCCATGTCATTGCAAATGACAAGATTTCATTCTTTTTATGACTGAGTAATATTCCATTGTGTATGCATACACACACACACACACGCAAACATATATATGTATATATACTTCTTTATCCATTTGTCAGTCAATGGATATTTGGACTTTCCATAATTTGGCTAGTCCAATATTTGGACTCTCCATAATAATGCTGCTATAAACATCAGGTGCATGTATTCATCTGAATTAGTATTAAACTACAGTTTGCTAAACTGTTGGATCCTGGGGTAGTTCTATTGTGACCTAATTGAGGAACCTCCATAATGTTTTCCAGAGTGGCTGCATGAATTTGCATTCCTACCATCAGTTTAAGAGGGTTCCCCGTTTTCCACACCCTTGCCAAAATCTCTTGTTTCTTGTGTTGTTTACTTTAGCTATTCTGGAAGTTGTGAGGTGATATCTCATTGTAATTTTGATTTGTACTTTCCTGATGATGAATGACGATGAACATCTTTTCATGTATCTGCTAGCCATCTGTATGTATTCTTTGGAAAAAAATGTCTATTCAAATCTCCTGCCCATTTTTAACTGGAGATTTGTTTTTTAGGTATTGAGTTAGATAAATTCTTTATAGATTTTGGACATTAATCCTTTGTCAGATATATCATTTACAAATATCTTCTCTCATTCTGAAGGTTGCCTTTTGATTATTGTTTCTTTCACTGTGCAGAAGATTTTTTATCTTGATAACATCCCAAGATTTCACTTTTCTTATGCTATCCTTGCATCCAGAGATATGTATAGTAACAAGTTGATATGGCTTATGCCACGGAGGTTGCTGCTTGTGCTCTCCTCCAGGATTTTGATGGTTTCCTTTCTCACATTTAGGTCTTTCATCCATTTTAAATTAACTTTTGTGTATGGTGTAAGAAAGTTGTCCAGTTTCATTCTTCTTCATCTTGCTGTCCAGTTTTTTTTCCTTCTTTTTTTTATTATTATTTGCCCCAGGGGTACAGGTCTGTGAATCATCAGGTTTACATCTTTCACAGCATTCACCAAAGCACAAACCCTTCGCAATGTCCATAACCCATCCACCCTATTCCTACCATCCCACCCCCCAGTAACCGTCAGTTTATTTAGTGAGATTAAGAGTCTCTTATGGTTTGTCTCCTTCCTCATCCCATTTTGTTTCATTATTCTTCCTTCCCTACCCCCCACAACCCCCACCCCGACCCTCAAGTTCCTTATATCAGAGAGATCATATGATAATTCTTTCTCTGATTGACTTATTTCGCTCAGGATAATACACTCTAGTTCCATCCATGTCATTGCAAAGGGCAAGATTTCATTTTTTGATAGCTGCATAGTATTCCATTGTGTATATATATGTATATATATAT
>LNAC01001035.1:171545-205322 GCA_002007465.1 Ailurus styani | reverse complement strand
CCAAATTAGGGAAATTCTGTATTATAATTTGCTCCAATATACCTTCTGCCCCCCTTTCTCTCTCTTCCTCTTCTGGGATCCCAATTATTCTAATATTGCTTTATCTTATGGTATCACTTATCCTTCCAATTCTCCCCTCATGGTCCCGTAGTTGTTTGTCTCTCTTTTCATCCTCTTCTTTTTTCTCTGACATTTTGTCTTCTAAATCATTAATTCTGTCTTCTGCCTCATTTATCCTAGCAGTAAGAGCCTCCATTTTCAATTGCACCTCATTAATAGCTTTCTTGATTTAAGCTTGGTTAGATTTTAATTCTTTTATTTCTCCAGAAAGGTTTTTTATTTCTTTAGAGACAGCTTCTCTATTATCTTCCATGGTTTTTTCGAGCCCTGCCAGCACCTTATGAATCATCATTCTGAACTCTAGTTCTGTCATATTACTAATGTCCGCATTGATTAGGTCCCTAGCCTTCATTACTGTCTCTTGTTCTTTTTGTGTGTGTGTTGATTTTTTCCGCCTTGTCATTTCATGCGTATAAGAATAGATGGATGAAAGAACAAAATACTAAAGGATAGCAATGACCCCAGAGAAATATACACTAATCTACCCAGAAGAGACCTGGAACTGGGGAGAAAAGAAAGAGGGAAAAAACCAAAAAACAAAAAAACAAAATCATACAAACAAAAAAAAAACAAAACAAAAATAAATAAAACAAAATCCTATATCTATATCTATATTATCTATTTCTATTTCTATATCTATGTCTGTCTCTGACTATATCTCTATCTCTAACTCTATCTCTATATCTCTATCTCTATCTATATCTATAGCTATTAGACTGGTGAATTGAACAGACCCTATATGTATGCAAATAATAAGGTTAAATACAATGAAGGGATAAAATATGATTATAGCAATGAAAATTAAAAAAGATTAAAAAGTGTTGATAAGATATAATAGTTAAAAACGTTAAAATAGAAGGAAGGAAAAAATTTAAAAGAAAAAAGAAAAAAATTCAAAGAATTTAACTTTGGACCACTAAAGAATCATGGGGAAAAAGCCATTAATTCTCTGCGTGCTTTCCCCTAGCTCCAGAGTTCCACAATTGTCAGCAATCTCAAATTTGAGTTTTGCTGGATTTTTTTTTTCTGGTCTTCTGGGGGAGGGGCTTGTCGCTGTGATACTCAAGTGTCTCTGGCCGAGTCGGAATCACACTGCCCTCACAGGGGCCAGTCTAAGTAATCAGCTCGGATTCACTCTCCGGAGCTTTTGTTCCCTGAACGCTTTCCCTACAGCGTTTGAGGATGGGACTGAAAATGACAGCTCCCAGTCTCCAACCTGGAGGATCCGAGAGCTTGAGGCCTCAGTCCTCAGTGTGCCTCAGAGAAAAACAGTCCATCCCTCCCGTCTCCTGGTCTCCGGCCACTCTCCGAGCTCACCTGGCCTGTGACCGAGCATCTCTACGTCTGGCGTGCGGCCCCATTTAGAGTCTCTGAACCCGGCAGATTCCTGCAGCTGCTCCCTCACGGCTGCTCCTGGAGGAGGAAGGAGGGTCTCCCCGGGTCTGCCGCCCGTGGGGTCCCTGTTCACAGAGCAGTGGCCCGACTGTGCTTCGGATCACGGCCCAAGGTAATCCTGAGGTGGGAGACACCTTCTCAGCTCGGCTCAGTCTCTCCCGTCAGCTTCTCTCTGATACCTGGGAGCTCGGTCGTGCTCAGACACCCTTGGTCTTTTTGTGTCCCCATGGGTCCTGAGACCACAGTGTCCCTGCGAGGGCTTCACCCCCTGCTTGGCCTCTGGGGCAATGTCCCTCAGTGGAGCAGACTTCTAACAGTTCCGAGTTTGTGCTCCACTGCTCGCTCACTTGCCGGGAGCCAGCCCCTCCCCCCGGGGTCTATCTTCCTGTTGCTTCAGATTCACTTCTCTGCACATCCTACCTTCCAGAACGTGGTCGATTTTCTGTTCCTAGAATCGCTGCTCTTCTTCTCTTTGATCTCCTGTAGAATTTGTAGGTTCTCGGAATAGTTTGGTAGCTATATGGGTGAATTTCTGGGACCAGATGATAATCGGTCTCCTACTCCTCTGCCATCTTGCAGCTTCTCCTGCTGTCCAGTTTTTACCAACACCATTTTTTGAAGAGACTGTCTTTTTTCCATTGGATATTCTTTCCTGCTTTGTTGAAGATCAGGTTGACCATACACTTGTGGGTCCATTTCTGTGTTTTCTATTGTGTTCAATAGATCTGTGTCTGGTTTTTTTTTTGCCATACCATGCTGTCTTGATGATTACAGCTTTGTAATATAGCTCGAAGACCAGAATTTTGTTGCCTAGAGCTTTGCTTTCCTTTTTCAGTATTGCTTCAGCTATTCATGGTTTTCTGTGGCTCCATACAAATTTTAGGATTGTTTGTACTAGCTCCATGAAAAATGCTGGGTAGTATTTTGATAGGGATTGCTTTGGGTAGTATATACATTAACAATGTTTTTCTTCCAATCCATGAACATGGAATGTCTTTCCATTTCTTTGTGTCCTCTTCAATTACTTTCATCAGTGTTTTATAGTTTTCAGAGTGCAAGTCTTTCACCTCTTTGGTTAGCTTTATTCATCCGTATCATGTCTTTGGTGCAATTGTAAATAGGATCAATTCCTTAATTTCTCTTTCTACTGCTTCTTTATTTATGTATAGAAATGCAACAGATTTCTGTATTTTGATGTTGTATTGTGTGAATTTATTGAGTTCATGTATCAGTTCTAGCAATTTTTTGGTGGAATCTTTCAGGTTTTCCACATAAGGTATCACATCTGAAAATAGTGAAAGTTTTGCTTCTTCCTTGCCAATTTAGATGAATTTTATTTATTATTGTTGTCTGATTGCTGAGTATAGGACTTCCAGTACTATGTCAAATAATAATGGTGACAGTGGACATCCATCCTTGTCTTTTTTCTCACCAAAGAGGAAAAGTGCTCAGTTTTCTATATTGAGAATGATATTAGCTGTGGGGTTTTTTATGTGGCCTTTATGATGTTGAGGTTCGTTCCCTCCCACCCTACTTTGTTGAGGGTTTTTATCAAGAATGAATGTTGTATTTTGTCAAATGTTTTTTTCTGCATCTATTGAGAGAATATGATCATGTTTTTTATCTCTTCTCTTATTAATATGGTGTATCATCTTGATTGATTTGCAAATATTGAACCATCCTTGTAACCCATGAATAAATCCCACTTGATCATGGAGAATGATTCTTTTACTGTACTGTTGGATTCAGTTTGCTAGTATTTTCTTAAGAATTTCTGTATCCATTTTCATCAAGGATATTGGCTTGTAGTTCTTTTTTTTAGTGGCATCTTTGGTTTCAGAATCAAGGTAATGCTGGCCTTATAGGATGATCTTGGAAGTTTTCCTTCTGTTTCTATTTTTTGGAACAGTTTGAGAAGAATAGGTATTAATTCTTCTTTAAATGTTTAGTAGAGAGACACCTGGATAGCTCTGTGGGATAAATGCCTGCCTTCAGCTCAGGTCATGATCCCAGGATCCTGGATAGAGTCCCTCAATGGGCTCCTTGCTCAGCAGGGAGCATGTTTTCCCACTGCCTTCCACTCCCCCTGCTTGTGCTTGCTCCCTCACTGTCTCTCTTTCTGACAAATAAATAAATAAAATCTTAAAAAAAATAAATGTTTAGTAGAATTCTCCTGGGAAGCCATCTGGCCCTGGACTTAGTTTATTGGGAGATTTTTGATTACTGATTCAATTTCTTTGCTACTTATCAGTCTGTTCAAGTTTTATATTTATTCCTTTTTCAGTTTTGGTAATTTATATGTTTCTAGGAACTTATCCATTCCTTTAGATTGCCCAGTTTGTTGCATATAATTATTCATACATTCTCTTGAAAATCGTTTGTATTTCTGTTGTGTTAGTTGTGATCTTTCTTCTCTAATTTGTGATTTTATTTCTTTGGGTCCTTTCTCTTTTTGATAAGTCTGGCTATGGGTTTATTAATTTTATTATTTTTTTTCAAAGAACCATTTCCTGCTTTCACTGATCTATTGTATTTTTTGCTGTTGTTTCTATATCATTTATTTCTGCTCTCATCTTTAATGTTTCCTTTCTTCTGCTGGCTTTGGAATTCCTTTGTTGTTCTTTTTCTAGCTTCCTTAGGTATAAAGTTAGTTTGTGTATTTGAGATTTTTCATGCTTCACTTTTTTCCTTTTTTGTAATTAAGTTCAGTTAGCCACTGTATATTATTACATTGTTAGTTTTTGATGTAGTGTTCACTGATTCATTAGTTGCATATAACACCCAGTGCTCATCACAACACGTGCCCTCCTTAATACCCATCACCCGGCTACCCCCTCCCCTCTGAAACCCTCATTTTTTTTTCCCCGCAGTCCAGAGTCTCTCATGGTTTGTCTCCCTCTCTGATTTCTCCCTTCAGTTTTCCCTTCCTTTTCCCATGGTCTTCCATGCTATTCCTTATGTTCCAAATATGAGCGAAAACATATGATAATTGTCTTTCTCTAATTGACTTATTTCACTTAGCATAATACCCTCCAGTTCCATCCATGCTGATGCAAATGGTGGGTATTCATCTTTTCTGATGGCTGAGAAATATTCCACTGTATATATGTACCACATCTTCTTTACCCATTCTTCTGTTGACGGGTATCTGGGCTCCTTCTACAGTTTGGCTGTGGTGGACATTACTGCTATTGAGGTGCATTTGCCTTTTCTTTTCACTACATTTGTATCTTTGGGGTAAATCCCTAGTAGTGCAATTGTTGGGTCATAGGGTAGCTCTACTTTTAACACCTTAAAGAACCTCCATACTGTTTTCCAGAGTGGCTGTACCAACTTACATTCCCACCAACAGTGTAAGAGGGTTCCCCTTTCCTCTCTTACATCCTCGCTTACATTTGTTGTTTCTTGCCTTGTCAATTTTGGCCATTCTAACTGGTTTAAATTGGTATCTCATTGTGGTTTTGATTTTTATTTCTTTTTTTTAATTTTATTTTTATTCTTTGCCCAAGGGGTACAGGTCTGTGAATCATCAGGCTTACATCTTTCACAGCATTCACCAAAGCACAAACCCTCCCCAATGTCCATAACCCATCCACCCTATCCCTACCCTCCCACCCCCCAGTAACCCTCAGTTTGTTTTGTGAGATTAGGAGTCTCTTATGGTTTGTCTCTTGATTTTTATTTCTGTGATGGCTAGTGATGTTGAGCATTTTTTCATATGTCTGTTAGTCATTTGGATGTCTTCTTTGGAGAAGTGTCTGTTCATGTCTTCTGCCCATTTTTTGGACTGGATTATTTGTTTTTTGGGTGTTGAATTTGAGAAGTTCTTTATAGATCTTGGATATCAGCCCTTTGTCTGTAGTGTCATTTGCAAATATCTTCTCCCATTTCATGGGTTGCCTCTTTGTTTTGTTTTCCCATTGCTGTACAGAAGCTTTTTATCTTGATGAAGTCCCAAAAGTTCATTTTTGCTTTTGTTTCCCTTGTCTTTAGAGACATGTCTTGAAAGAAGTTGTTATGGCCAGGGTCGAAGAGGTTACTGCCTATTTTCTCTTCTAGGATTTTGCTGTCTTACATTGAGGTATTTCATCCATTTTGAGTTTATCTTTGTGTACGGTGTAAGAGAATGGTCGAATTTCATTCTTCTGTATGGAGCTGTCCAATTTTTCCAGCACTACTTATTGAAGAGACTGTCTTCTCCTTGCTTCTTGAGGAAGGTCTGTATTTCTATGTACTTCCCTCTTATGACCACTTTTGCTGCACCCCAGAGGTTTTGGAGGGTCCTGTTTCATTTCCATTTGTTTCCATGTATTTTAATTTCTTCTTTAAGTTCCTGGGTAACCCATTCATTCATTAATAGGATTTTCTTTAACCTCCATGTGTTTCTGGTCTTTCCAATTTTTTTCTTGTGGTTGACTTCAGGTTTCATAGTGTTGCGGTCTGAAAAGATGCATCACATGATCTTATTCTTTATATTTGTTGAGTCCTGATTTGTGAACCAGTGTGTGATCTATTCTGAAGAATGACCAATGTGCACATGAAAAGAATGTGCATTCTGCTGTTTGAGGATGGAATGTTCTGAATATATCTGTTAAATTCAATTGTTCCAATATGTCACTCAAAGCCACTGTTTTCCTGTTGATTCTCTGTGTGGATTACTTTAAGTGGGGTGCTGATGTCGCCTACTATTATTGTATTACTAAAAATTAGGTCCTTTATGTTAATTATTAACTGCTTTATATATTTGGGTGCTCCATGTTGGATACATATATATCTACAATTCTTATATCTTCTTGTTGAATTGTCCCCTTTATTACTATATTGTATCCTTCTTTTTCTTTTTTTATAGACTATATTTTGAAGCCTATTTTGTATGATTTAAGTATTGTTATCTGTTTTTTTTTTAATCCACTTGCATAATAAATATTTCTCTATCCCCTCACTTTCAATGTGCAGGTGTCTTTAGGTCTGAAATGAGTATTTTGTAGGCAGCATATAACTGTATCTTTTTCTTTAAAATCCATGCTGTCACCTTATCTTTTGATTGGAATATTTAGTCTGTTATATTCAAAGCCATTATTGATACGTATTTACTGCCATTTCATTATCTGTTTTATAGTTAGTTTTTGTAGTTTTTTTTTATTCTTTCTTCTCTCTTCCATGGTTTACCATTTTTCTTTAGTGGTTTACTTGGATTCCTTACATTATTATTTGCATATCTTTTACTGATTTTTGATTTGTGGTTACCATTCAGTTTATATGTAACATCTTCTGCATATAGCAGTGTATATTAAGCTGTGGGTTGCTTAATTTTGAACTCGTTCTTTACTCCTCTGCCCTCCACATTCCAGATACTTAGTATTGTATATCCTTTTATTTTGCATTTGTCTTGACCAATTTTTACAGCTATAATTAATTACTTTTTGCTTTTGTGTTTCCTGTTTTTCATACTCTTACTTATGGTTTTTGGTTTCCGCTTACAGAATGTCCCTTAACATTTTTTGTAGGTCTGGTTTAGTGGTCATGAATTCTCTTACCTTTTTTTTTAAGATTTTTATTTTATTTATTTGACAGAGAAAGAGAGAGATCACGAGTAGGCAGAGAGGCAGGCAGAGAGAGAAGAAGAAGAAGGCTCCCCGCTGAGCAGAGAGCCTGATGTGGGCCTTGATCCCAGGATCCTGAGATTATGACCTGAACAGAAGGCAGAGGTTTTAACCCACTGAGCCACCCAGGCGCCCAAATTCTCTTAACTTTTGTTTGTCTGGGAAACTCTATCTCTCCTTATATTCTGAATGATAGGCTTGCTGGATATAGTATTCTTGGCTGAAATTTTTTTCTTTCAGCACTTTGAATATTTAGACTACTTCCTTCTGGTATACAATATTTCTGCTGAAAAAAATCCTCTGACAGTCTATGGGTTTTTCTTTGTATGCAAACTTCTTCTTTTTTCTTGCAACATTTAAAATTCTTTCTTATTACTAATTTTTGCCAATTTAATTACTGTGTGTCTTGGTGATAACCTCCTTGGGTTGAGTTTGTGTGTGTGTGGGGGGGGGGTTAGAATCTCTGTACTTCCCGATTCTAGATTTCTCTTTCCCTCCACAGATTTGGGAATTTTCAAGCTATTATTTCTTCAAATATGTTTTCTGCCCCCTCCTTCTTCCAGGATCCCTGTAATGCAAATGTTATTACACTTGATGGAGTCACTGAGTTCTCTAAATCCTATTCTCATTATGCAGTATTTGTTTGCCTCTCACCTTTTCAGCACAACCTAATTTAAAAAAAAGCAAAAAAGTATATTAAAAGCATGATACACCATGATTAAGAGGGATTTATCCCAATCCAATTCACTACATTAATATACTAAAATAAAAAATCATATGAGCATTTCAGTAGATACACGAACGTTCGAAAAAAACACATATATGATAAAAACCACCAGTTAACTAGGATTAGAAAGAAATGCCTCCAATATGATAAAGGCCAACCATGAAAAATCTAAAGCTATCATTCTCAATGGTGAAATATTGAATGCTTGCCCCTAAGATCAAGTATAGAACAAAGGTGTCTGCTTTTACTATTTCACCAGTGCAATAAGACAAGAAAAGGAAAGAGAATGCATATAGGTTGGATATGAGGAAATAAAAACTAATGCAGCATTGTGTGTAAACTATTTGTAAAAAAAATTAAAAAGAAAAACAAATGAAGAAATAAACTGTCTTTGTTCAGAAGTGATATATGATTATATGTGTATAAAATTCTAAGGAATCTATAAAAATTCTATAACCAATTATTAAATTCAGTAATACATCAGGATTCAACATCAATACACAAAAATCAATTATATTTATCTTGTGTTTGTCAATTGTATTTATCTATCATAGCAACAAACTATAGGATATTGAAATAAAAATACTCTTTACAGTAGCAGCAAAAATAAACAAACAAACAAAAACACCTAGAAATCGATGTTTAAAAATAAGGTCAGATTTATACCATGATAATTAGCAACAATGCTAGAAGAAATTATAGAAACATTGATAGATACTTGTTCACAGAGCTGAAAGCCTACAAATTTTCCCAAAATTGACCTACAGATTAAATTCTATCCTAATCAAAATGCTGGCAGTTTTTTTGCTTATTTGTTTTTTGGTAGACTTAACAAGCTGATTTTTCTCCCAGTTTTATTGAGAAAAAAATGGACATACATCACTGTATAAATTTAAGGTGTACAGCATGATGGTTTGAATATATATGTTGTGAGATGATTACATAATAGGTAACAGTCATCATCTCAAACAGTTACAATAAAGAGAAGAGAAAGGAGTGCCCGGGTGGCTCAGTCAGTTAAGAGTCCACCTCTTGATCTCAGCTCAAATCTTGACTTTAGGCTCATGTGTTCAAGCCCCATATCAGGCTCAAAAAAAAAAGAAGAGAAAAAATTATTCCCTGTGATGAGATAAATTTATGTGGAAATATAAATCACCTATAATAGCCAAAACTGTTTTGAAAAAGAATTTATTTGGAACACCTACACTACCTGCTTTTAAGACTTGCTATGAAGCTACATTAATCAAGACAGTGTGAGAATGTTTTTAAACCTATGTATGGTGATAGATGTTAGCTAGACTTACTGTGATCATTTTGTGATCATTTTGCAATATATACAGATATAAAATCATTATGTCATACACTTGAAACTAATACATTATATGTCATTTATATCTCAATTAAAATAGCAATAAGAAATAACAATATGGTGCTCGTATATGAATACTCATATAGGTCACTGGAATATAATAATGTCCTTAAAAATAACCCCCTAACTATATGATTGATTTTTGACCAACGTGTCCAAGTAATGCGATGTAGGAGTTACGTTTTTTCAATAAGCCATGCTAGAACAAAATTAGTTATCCATTTGGAAACAAATTAACTGTGACCCTTATTTTGTACTATATATAAAAATTACCTGAATAAAGACCCAAAGCCTACATATAATTAAAAAAAAACTACATTATTTTTATAAGAAAATAGGAGAAAATCTTTGTGACCTTGGGTTAGGCAATTTTTCTTAAGACCCAAAAAACATCAATCATTAAAGAAAAGAAATAAATTGAATTTTAACAGAATTAAAAGCTTATGTTTTTCAAAGACACTCCTAAGAAAACGAAAGGCTAAGCCACAAACTGGGAGAAAATCTTTCCAATTCACATATCTGACCAACTACTTATGAACAATTAATTAAAAATTCTCTCAAAACTGAACAATAAAAAAACAACCTACTTAGAAGTGTGGAAAAGACATGAACAGACCTTCCACCAGATTTTATACAGATGGCAAATAAGTACATGAAAAAATGCTTTACATCACTTGCTATTAGGTAAATGCAAATTAAAATCACAAGGAAATGTCATTGCATACCTATTAGAATGGCTAAAATACAAAACAAAACAAAAAACAAAAAGACACCTAACATGAAACCTAGTAATCCCACATGTGGAAGCAACCTAGTAAATAATCCAGATATCCTGGAATGCACTAGTGAATGAATGGGTGGTATATTCATACAATAGAACACTACTAATAAAAAAGAACCAACTACTGATACATGCAACAACAGGATGATATCAAAGGCATTCTGTTAAGTAAAAGACACTAAACACAAAGCCTACTACTGTATGATTCCACTTATATGACACTCTTGAAAAAGTAAAATTATGGTGACTGAATGCAAATCACTGTTTAGCAAGGGTCAAGAGTGGGAACAGGGATTAGCTACAGAGGGAGAATAAGAAAACTTAATGAAGTGGTAGAAATATTCTATATCTTGATTACATGGTAGTTATACAACTATATACATTTGTTAAAATTCATCAAATTACACACTAAAAATTGGTGAATCTTACTGTATGTAAATTGCATCTAGACAAAGCTGATAAAAATGACATTGGAGAAATGAATAATAAAAGTATAAGCAATCCAATATTTCTTAAAAGGCAAACTGACATGTAGAAGAAATGATAATATACCATGATTAGGTAGGCTTTATTCCACAAATCCAATATTCATTTAACATATAAAAATTACTCAATCCAAATTCATTCCTTTAATAGATTAAAAGGTAAAAGCATTTGGTCATTTCAACAGATCAGTGGTACTTTTTGTTCCCAGGGGACATTTGACAATGTCTGGAGACATTTTTGTTGTCATAACTCAGTGGTGTTGGGGTACTACTGGCATTTGGTGGGTAGAGAACAGGAATGCTATTAAACATACTAAAATGCACAGGGCAGGCTCCAACAAAGAACCACTATTCTATATTCTACTTTCCCAATCAACACTGTGTTTATGATATCTATACATACTGCTCTAAATTACATACATCTAGTCTGTTGTTTGTTACTTAACCACATGCATCTAGTCTATTGCTCCTTGCAACACAATACCCCACAGTAAGCATCCTCCATATGTTTTTTATTCATCCTCTGGTGGTAAATACCTAATCTGCTTCTAATTGCACTCCACCACACACAACACCACCATGCAATTAACAGCCTTGCAAATACTCCCTCATGAACCTCTTTAAGAACTTCCCTGGGATATATATGGAAACACTATGTCATACACATTTTGTCATACACTATGTCATATTTACATGTCATATACATGTAAATACTGCCTGGTGCTTTCTGAAATGGCTGAAGCACTTTAACTACTGTGCAGAAAAAGTTAACTTATCAGGCCTGAGACTGCTATTCTTAGAAAGATTTGCTTGGAAGTTTGGCTCTTGGCTGGTATTTGGGAATGTGGATCTCAGGAGGGTTCTCTTCGTTCCCTGGCATAAATGGCTCACTGTGCCTACACAGTTTGTGTACACAATGGGGCTTATGCTGAATACCTGCTTCCCATCTAAGAATCTGGAACTTTAGTACATTCTAGGCAGAGCATGCCCACATGACCAGTCCCCCGTAAAAATCTTGGGTACTGATTCCCTAATGAGTTTCTCTGATAGAATGTGTTGTCATGTCATTTTCCAGCTGTGCTCATAGGCCTATCTTAGGGAGGAACATTGGGACTAGGATGAGGAAATCTGTGCCCCTAATGTCAAAATGGAAAAGTTCCTGCCAGATGATATGCTCACTGCTTTCCTTTCTCCACTATGGCTAATACACTTCTAAAGGTGATAGGATGAGAGAGAGAAAGAGAGATGGGGGAGGGAGACAGAAGCAAGAAAAGCCTGGGAGTTGCATTCTGGCAGGTAGTTTATTCTTCTGTCCCTTAGTCAAGGAATGATTTCTAGGAAGGTAGAATTTCAGGAGTTACTTCAGTAAAAGAAGTAACACTTAGGGTATTCTGGAAATAGAGGACATATTTCTCCTGGTCAGGAATTGAATATGAATGAATACATGTCATGTTGCATGTGTTGTCACAACTCATTGTGAGGGAAACTGAGTGTATCCTATGCGACTCCACTGGGAGAGGTATCTTGGACGCTTGTCCCTAGTTTCCTCCAAACTTTGCGCCATGAGACTTTTCCTTCTGCTAATTTTGCTTTGTGTCCTTTAGATCTAATAAATCATAACCACAAGTATGACTATATACTGATTCCTGTAAGTACTTCTAGGAAATCACTGAACATAAGAGTAGTCTTAGGGAATAGTCCCCCAACAAACATATGGGGAATTTTCAAAAAGATTTACTTCTAGTTGCACTAGAAGTTTTCTGTGTCATTTGAATTTTGTATCATGTGCACATAATACCTCTTTAAAAATAAATACTTTATGCAAAGAAGAAGAGTTGGCAGAACAACTAAGTCACCTGTGACTGAAACCCAAAAAAATTAGAGAACCACAGCCATGTACAATGAAACCTTCTTATATTCCAGATGAAGAAGCCCAAAGAAGGTAAGGGACTTACCCAAAATTGCCTAGACAGTCATTATGGACACAGGACTCAAATCCTTGCTTTCCTGTTTCCTAGTGCTCCTTCCTCTAAGTCACATGACCCCTTTTCCTACATTTGTTACTTCCTCTACCTTATTGTTCTCCTCTAAATGCCTTAAAGGGGCCTACTTTCATGCTGACTACATTTCTCAGATTCCTGGATTTTCCATGTAGTGAATATGTCCAGAGTTTCTCCCAGAACAGTGAGTCTCATAGAAACTGACCCCAACAGATACAGAAAATAGTAAATGAAGAAAATTCTACTGGCAGATTTCTTGAAGGAGAGAAAAAAGGGAAAGGAATGGTAAAGAAAAAGTCATAGACCAAATCACAGTACCCTTCCTAAGTCCTCATATCCTAGCAAGAGGGTTACATCAGGATTGTAGGAATCTATCCCCCACCACAGGACAAAGCGGCTGAGCATGGCCAGACAGTTCAGACACTCCTTCCATTTCTTCCTATCCCCCCTCAAAACCCTTTCCAAGGAGAAGATGCTTACGTGCTCCAGGAAGCAGGGTCCTATCTCACTGAGGTGGGGGTCATCATTGTTGTACTGTTTCTCCAGGTCTCTCACGAAGCCCATCTGAAACCTATAGATGTCTTCAATGTTCCCAAAGATTACCTTCAGTTGCTCATCACTGAACATGTCCCTTCTCTTCCGGCATTGCTTCAGATAGCCCTGCACACAAAAGAAAATTCCGGGATGAGGATGTTCCTGACTCCATCAATGCTTTAACATTTATTAAGCACTAAGAAGGTTCATTCTTACTTTATGAAATAGGCAAGGAATAATCATTTCTATTTTTCATATGAGGAAATTGAGGTTGAAAGAAGGAAGTCATTCTACCAGTGAGTAATTAGGAAAGCTGGATCACAAGTGAAGTTCTTCAGAATACAGAATCCAGAGTATAGAGCTTTCCCCACCACTCTCTATGACAAGGATCCCAAAAGTCATAGGGCCCTTTGTTAGAAGCTGATTAAGCACAAATATTTTTACTCATTTTAGTAGTTATTGATTTAGCTGGATCCATTAACATCTCAAAAGTCCCCATTTCTTTTTTTCACAATTTCATTATTCTTTATTTTATGTTTTAGCTATTCTTGTATTAACAAAAAAGTCCCCATTTCTTATAGGACCAATCCAAAATGTATTAATAACATTGACAAAAATTTGGAAACAGAGGCTGAGTCAGGAAAACTTTGAATTAACAAAGACAAACCATTCCTTAAAGAGAATGTCTTAGCCATCTAAGATAGCTGACCAGCAAAAGATTATTTGGATGAGCTTGGCCAACAAGTCCACAAGTGCCCAGGCATGCTGTTTTTAACAGAGTGAGTACTCAGGACACATGCATGAATAAACAGATGAATTAATACAGCTAGTCATTGATGAAAGGGTAGAGTCAATCAATAAAAGAGATTTTTGATCTGATAAGAGAGTACTAAGATAATACAGTCAGACTCAGGGCACACTGTAAGTCAGGGTAAAAAAGAAATAAAGAATTAAAAAAACCCCACCATCTTCTATTCTGAACCAACTGGTGTAAATTTTAATGGCCACTGTGCTCATTAGAAATTATTAACACATGAAAATATTCTTGGTGAGACTAAATTATGGTCATTTACTTTCATCTAAAAGCTAAATGTGATTTTTGTAACACCTTAAGTGTTGAGGCCCTAATGAGGAGGGTTATAGTGACTAACAGTTGTCTACACCCCCACTTTGTCTCCTCTTAACACGGCTTCCAATGTAACCATTCATCTAGGCATACCCTAGGAAGATCCTCATTCCTGGCTTCAATGCTCTTTACCAACACCAAGCAAAATCTCACTTCCATGATCACTTCTCACCCTCCAATTCAGCCATTAAATACCAAGTGTCTTTTAACAATTTGCAAATTAATAGTATGTGCCTGTGTTGATATTTAACTAATGGCTGCTGTTCTCTTTGGTTGACATGCTCAAGATGTCCTGTATTCATTCATATTCAATTCCTGACCAGGAGAAATATGTCCTCTATTTCCAGAATACCCTAAGTGTTACTTCTTTTACTGAAGTAACTCCTGAAATTCTACCTTCCTAGAAATCATTCCTTGACTAAGGGACAGAAGAATAAACTACCTGCCAGAATGCAACTCCCAGGCTTTTCTTGCTTCTGTCTCCCTCCCCCATCTCTCTTTCTCTCTCTCATCCTATCACCTTTAGAAGTGTATTAGCCATAGTGGAGAAAGGAAAGCAGTGAGCATATCATCTGGCAGGAACTTTTCCATTTTGACATTAGGGGCACAGATTTCCTCATCCTAGTCCCAATGTTCCTCCCTAAGATAGGCCTATGAGCACAGCTGGAAAAAAAATGGTAACAATGTCACATCAGCCTGTCATTTCTGCATAAGTAGTAGGTATTGGTAAGTAACAACATTGGAAGACATAAGAAATCAGCCTGGACAGCTCATTCAACCCCTGAGAAGCCAGTTCAGAAAATACTTAATAGTTTTGTTCACTGCTCCTATTTGAAAGGTCTCAGCAAAATAACAAATTAGCATCACATCCCCAAAGTATAGCAAGGATGCTAGAGCTCAACACCACTATGGAATATAACAGAAATGAAAAATGAAAAATGAAAAAGAAGGAAAAAAGTGAGTTCTGGTAAAGAAAGAACTGATAGAGATGTCACAGCAGCTTCCCAATTCCTATAATGATTTTCTTTCTGTTAGATTATATATGTTGTAGCAAGGGAATATTAGCTATATATGAGGAGTAATGTAACTGTCCATAAGATGGGGGGACTCTAGAGTGTTGTGTCAACTATTTTTCTTAAAACTCTTTTTCTTAAAAACTAATGCTAGATATAAATTTATTTTGGTGCATTTAGTTTGATACAGCTATTAAATATGATGATTAGAAAGACTGTCTAAGTCTCTTCAACAAATGGTTTTTGGAAAATTGGACAACCACATGCATAAGAATGAAACTTGACCACTTTCTTATATCATAAACAAAAATAAACTCAAAATGGATGGAAGACCCAAATGTGAGACAGGAATCCATCAAAATACTAGAGGAGAACACAGGAAGCAACCATGTTAACCTTGGCTACAACAAATTTTTGCTAGACGTGTCTTCAAAGGAATGGGAAACAAAAGCAAAAATGAATTATTGGGACTTCATCAAGATAAGAAGCTTCTGTATGGCAAAAGAAATGGTCAAGCAAACTAAAAGGCAACCTAAAAAATGGGAGAAGATATTTGCAAATATCTTATCAGATAAAGGGCTAGTATCCAAAATCTATAAAAAGCTTCTCAAACTCGACACACAAAAACCCCCAAAAATCCAGTCAAGAAATGGGCAGAAGACAGGAACAGACATGTCTCCAAAGAAGACATACAAATGGCCAATAGACACATGAAAAAATACAAATCAAAACCACAATGAGATACCATTTTGCACCAGTCAGAATAGCTAACATTAACAACTTGAAACAACAGATGTTGGTGAGGATGCAGCAAAAGGGGAACCCTCTTACACTGTTAGTGAAAATGCAAGCTGGTACAGCCACTCTGAAAAAGAGTATGGAGGTTCCTCAAAAGGCTGATAATAGAGCTACTCTATGACCCAGCAATGCACTACTGGATATTTATCCAAAGGATATAAACATAGTAATTCCAAGGGGCACATCCACTCTAATGTTCATAGCAGCAATGTCTGCAATAGCCAAGATATGGTAAGAGTTCAGACGTTCATACACAGATGAATGGCAAAGAAGATGTGGTAGACATATACAATGGAATATTACTCAGCCATCAAAAAGAATGAAATCCTGAACTTTGCAACGATGTGGATGGAACTGGATAGTATTATGCTAAGCGAAATAAGTCAGTCAGAGAAAGACAAATACCATATGATGTCACTCCTCTGTGGAATTTAAGAAATACAACAAATGAACATAGAAGAAGGGAAGGAAAACAAGATGAAAACAGAGGGAGACAAACCATAAGAATCTCTTAACTATAGAAAACAAACTGAGAGTTGCTGAAAGGGAGGTGGATGGGGGTATGTGGTAACTAGGTGATGGGCATTAAGGAGGGCACTTGATGGAATGAGCACTGGGTGTTATATGCAACTGATGAATCACTGAATTCTACCTCTGAAATTAATAATATATAATATGTTAATTAAGTTGAATTTAAATAAAAATTTAAAAAAAATAAATACTGTGAAGAAAAGAGAAGGAAGATGGCACCAGAGGAGGAGGACTATAGGTTCTCCTTGTCCCGTGTACACTAGATAATTTTCAAATCTCCCTATATACCCAGACATGGACCTGAAGACTGACAAAACAAATTCCACAAAAAGGGAGAGAAGAAGCCACATCAAAGAAGGTGGGAAGTATGGAGGCATGGTTCAGAGAAAAACCAGACTGCGGGTACTGTGGAGGGGAGAGACCAGTGGTTGGAGAGAAGGGTGAGAGAGAGTGGAACACACATGGGAATGCAGAGGGAGAAATTTTCCCCAAAGCCATTGGCTTGGAAAACAAAAGGGGCTGAATTTTGCAAGTTCTTGTAACCACTGAGACACAAAGCCTGGAGTTTTAAAGGTCATTGGGTTTGGTTAGGATAAAGCCTGAAGAACACTGCCCTGCTCCTGGACAGAAGGCAGGCAAAAAACCTGGGGCAGAAGGTATGGAAACAGTGATTTAAAGAATGCTTGGGGCACATAGTGGGGAAATTATTTGTTCTTCTTAGAGCTTCCTGAGAGGCAGCATTCACTGAGACACCTCTCCAGGAACAAAGGATCTGGCTGGCATCATTTTGCTCTCCTGACTCTCAGCATAAACATAGAGCCGCCTACCAAAAGCAGCACAGCACTGACAATGGCTGCCTAACTTGCTTAGACCAATTTACATAGCTTTGTGTTCTGGTAAGAGCACCCTTCTCAAACTCACCTTAGTCCCAGTGCAGCAGACCCCTTCCCCAGAAGACCAGCAGAAACCCTTGCCCACACATCTCTAAAGCCAGCAGTTTAAAAGGTCAGTAGACTTGGCTGGGATAGAGGAAGAAGAACACTGCACTGTTCCTGAGGAGAAGACAGGCAAAACAAAACAAAACAAAATACCCAGAGGCAAAGAGCATGAAAAGAACTATCTGAAAAACACCTGGAACACACAGGAAGGAGATTATTGCCTCTTCTCTGAGAGGCAGCATTCATGGAGACACCTCTCTGGACACAAAGGAGATGGCTGGCAACATTTTCCTCCCCCAATCCTTAGCATAAGCATGGAGTCACCTTCTAGATGGAGCCCAGTGAAGACACTGGCTGCCTAACTTGCTTATACCAAGTCCCACATCCCTGTGCTCTGGCAGAATGTCCATCTTCATTCAAGTTTGCCTCAGTCCCAGCTTGGCAGGTCACTTGCCCAGAAGATCAAAACAAACCCTTTCCCACACCAAGTCTCCTAATCAGAAAGTTCTGTAAGGCCTCAGTTCTCATGGAAGTAGTATCAGGTCTCATTTCACAAGGAGACCACAGCACACCTAGTTAAAACTAGCCATACTCAGGCCAAGGACCAAACACTGCCCACTGCAGGCAAGGAGAGCCATTGCAAATGACTGGCCTGAAGGATAGAGCAGTCAAAACAGAACAGCAAAGGACACTAAGCACACACCAGAGATACTCTCTGAAGCACCAGGCCCTGAACACTACATGACCTGTTCTTCGAAAAGCCATTACTTTCAAGAGCAGGACACACAACTAGCTTTTCTAACACAGAGAAGAAGGGAGAGAATTAAACAAAATGCCAAGATGGAGGAATGTATCCCAAATGAAAGAACAGGAGAAGGATGTGGCGAGAGATCTAAGTGAAACAGAGATTTTAAAAAAAGTGCCTGATGGGGAATTTAAAGCTCCAATCATAAGGATATTCGCTGGGCTTGAGAAAAGAATGGAAGACTTCAGAGGGGCACTTCCTTCAGAGAAAATAGATTTAGAAAACAGTCAGAAATGAAGAGTGTAATAACTGAGATTGGATGTAAACTTGATGCAATAAACACCAGGATGGAAAAGCAGAAGAATAATTAGTGATACAGAAAACAAAGTAATGGAAAATAATGAACATGAGCAAAAGAGAGAAAGACTTATGATACATGAGAATACAGAGGGAACACAGTGACACCATCAAACATTATAGCATTCATATTATAGGAGTTCCAGAAGAAAAGAGAAAGCAAGTAGAAATGTTGAGAAATAAGAGCTAAAAATGTACCTACTCTGGGGAAGAATGTAAACATCCAGGTTGAAGAGGCACAGTGAATTCCCACCAAAATCAACAAAAGCAGGCCAACATCAAGATATATTGTAATTAACTTGGCAAAATATAGTATAAAGAAAAACTCTAATAAGCAACAAGACAAAAGACTTGCTAGCTAGAGATTTCTCAACGGAAACTTGACAAGCCAGAAAGGGGTGGCATGATATATTCTGCGTGAGGAACAGGAAAAAACTGCAGCAAAGAACACTCTATACAATAAGGTTAACTTTTTAAAAAAAGATTTTATTTATTTATTTGACAGAATGACAGAAAGAGGGGGAGCACAAGCAAGGAGAGTGGGAGAAGGAGAAGCAGGCTTCCCATGGAGTAGGGAGCCCGACATGGGGCTCAATCCCAGGACTGTGGGATCGGGACCCGAGCCAAAGGCAGACACCCCGTGACTGAGCCACCCAAGTGCCCCTATCTAGAAAGGTTATCATTCAGAATAGGAGAGATAAAGAGTTTCCAAGACAAACAAAAATTAAAGGAATTTGTGAACACTCAACCAGCACTGCAAGAAATATTAAAGGGGATACACTGAGTGGAGAAAGAGCCCAAAAGTGAAAAAGACCAGAAAAAAACAGACAATCTAAGGAACAGGGACTTTAGAGGTAAGGAAAAATAAAATAAAATTTAAAAAGAGGGGGAGAAAAATCATTGCATTCAGTGACACTAAATTCCTATCTTTCAAAAATTACTCTGAATGTAAATGGACTAAACATTCAAATCCAAAGACATAGGATATCAGAATGGATTAAAAAAAAGAACCACTGATATACTACTTACAGGAGACTCATTTTAGAGCTAAAGGCATGTCTAGATTGAAAATGTGGGAATGGTGGTGGGTATTAAGAAGGGCACGTGTTATATGAGCACTGGGTGTTAGGTGTAACTAATGAATCATGGAACACTACATCAAAAACTGATGATATTGAGGAATTCTTTATAGATCTTGGATATCAGCCCTCTGTCTGTAGTGTCATTGGCGAATATCTTCTCCCATTCTGTGGGTTGCCTCTTTGTTTTGTCGAATATTTCCTTTGTTGTGCAGAAGTTTTTTATCTTGATGAAGACCCAAAAGTTCATTTTCACTTTTGTTTCCTTTGCCTTTGGAGATGTGTATTGAAAGAACTTGCTATGGCCGATATCTAAGAGGTTACTGCCTATGTTCTCCTCTAGGATTTTGATAGATTCCTGCGTCATGTTGAGGTCTTTCATACATTTCAAGTTTATCTTTGTGTATGGTGTGAGAGAATGTTCAAATTTCATTTCTCTATACATAGCTGTCCAATTGTCCCAGCACCATTTATTGAAGATACTGTCTTTTTTCCACTACATATTTTCTCCCGCTTTTACACCATTGGTGGGAATGCAAGTTGGTGCAGCCACTTTGGAAAACAGCATGGAGATTCCTCAAAAAATTAAAAATAGAACTACCCTATGACTCTGCAATTGCACTACTGGGTATTTACCCCAAAGATACAGATGTAGTGAAAAGAAGGGCCTTCTGCACCCCAATATTCCTAGCACCAATGCCCACAGTCACCGAACTGTGGAAAGAGCTGAGATGCTCTTCAACAGACGAATGGATAAAGATGTGGTCCATATATACAATGGAATATTATGCAGTCATCAGAAAAGGATTAATACCCAACTGTTGTATCAACATGGATGGACCTGGAGGAGTGAAATAAGTCAAACAGATAAAGTCAATTACCATATGGTTTCACTTACTTGTGGAACATAAAGAATAAAATGGAGGACTCTAGGGGAAGGAAAGGAAAAGTGAATTGGGGTAAATCGGAAGGGGAGATGAAAGATGAGAGACTGTGGATTCTAATAAACAAACTGAGGGTTATGGAGGGGAAGAGGGTAGGGGGATGGGTGAACCTGGTGTTGGGTATTAAGGGGGGCACATATTGCGTGGAGCACTGGGTGTGGTGCATAAGCAATGAATCTTGGAACACTGAAAAAAATTAAAATAAAATAAAATAAAACTGATGATATACTATACAGTGGCTAACTGAACATAATTAAAAAAAAAAGAAAATGAGGGGATGGAGAACAATGTATCATGCCAATGGACACCAAAAGAAAGATGGAGTATCGACCCTTATATCAGACAAACTAGATTTTAACCTAAAGACTGTAATAAGAGATGAAGAAGGGGACTATATCATAATAAAAGGGTCTATCCAACAAGAAGATCTACAATTAAAAATATATATGCTCCAACATGGGAGGAGCCAAATTACAAAGCAATTAATAACAAAATGAATGAAATAATACAATAGTAGGGAGCATTAAAACCCCACTCACAGCAATGGACAGATCATCTAAGCAGAAGATCAACAAGGAATCAAGGGCTTTGAAGGATGACCTGATACAGATGGGCTTCACAGATATATTCAGAGCATTTCATCATAATGCGACAGAATACACATCCTTCTTGAGTGTACATGGAACATTCTCCAGAACAGATCATATACTGGGTCACAAATAAGGTCTCAACAGGTACCAAAAGACTAAGATCATCCATGGATATTTTTAGGCTGTGATACTTTAAAACTTAAAGTCAACCACAGGAAAAAAAAATTGGAAGGACCACAAACATGGAGATGAAAGACTATCCTACTAAAGAATGAATGGATCAACCAGGAAATTAAAGAAGAATTTAAAAAACATGTAGCAAATGAAAATAGAAGCACAACATTTCAGAAACTTCGGGATGTAGCAAAGGCAGTCCTAAGATGGAAGTATATAACAATACAGGCCTTTCTCAAAAAATTAGAAAATCTCAAATACACAACCTAAACTTACATTTAAAGGAGCTGGAAAAAGAACAATAAATAAAGCCTAATCTAGCAGGAGAAGAGAAATAATACAGATTAGAGCAGAAATCAATGATATAGAAATGAGGGTTTGTGCTTTGGTGAATGCTGTGAAAGTGTAAGCCTGATGATTCACAGATCTGTACCCCTGGGGCAAATAATAAATTAAATAAATAAATAAATAAATAAATAAATAAATAAATAAATAAATAAATAAATAAATAAATAAATAAATAAATAAATAAATAAGAAATAAAAATACAATACAACAAATAAATGAAACTCGGAGCTTGATCGTTGAAAGAATTAATGTCTGATAAGCCCCTAACCAGATTTATCAAAAAGAAAAAAAGAAAGAACTCAAATAAAATTGTGAATGAAAAATCATTGAGAACACATCCAACACCACAGAAACACAGACAATATTGGAAGAATATTATGAGCAATTATATGCCAACAAATTAGACAACTGGAAGAAATAGATACATTCCTAGAAACATATTAACTACCAAAACTGAAACAGGAAGAAATAGGAAATTTAAACAAACCTATAACCAGTGAAGAAATTGAGTCAGTAATCAAAAATCTCCAAAGAAACAAAAGTTCAGGGCTAGACAGCCTCCCAGGAGAATTCCACCAAACATTTAAAGATTAATTAATACATACACTTCTGAACCTGTATGAAAAAAAAAAAAGAAATGGAAGGAAAACTTGAAAACTCATTCTACAAGGCCAGCATTACCTTGATCCCAAAACCAAAGACATCATCAGAAAGGAGAATTACAGACCAATATCCCTGATGAACATGGATGTGAAAATTCTCACCAAGATACTAGCTATTAGAATCCAACAGTACATTAAAAGGATTATTCATCATGACCAAGTGAAATTTATTCCTGGCCTTCACATTTGATTCAAAATCTACCAATCATTCAATGTGATACACGAAAGTAATAAAAGAAAGGATAAGAATTTAAGAATCATATGACCCTCTAAGTAGCTGTAGAAGGATCCTTTCTTGATAAAAACTCTCCACTGCCTAGGGAGAGAAGGAACATGACTCAATATCATAAAAGTCATATACTGGAAAAAAGTGAATATCATCCTCAACGGGGGGAAAAAAGAGCTTTTCCCCTAAGGTCAGGAATATAGCAGGGTTGTCCACTCTCACCAGTGTTGTTCAGCACAGTATTAGAATTCTTAGCCAACACAATCAGAAAACAAAAAGAAATAAGAGCATCCAAATAAGCAAAGAAGAAGTCAAACTCTCATTACTTGCAGGTGACATGATACTCTATGTAGAAAACCCAAACGACTCCACCAAAAACTGCTACAACTGATATAGGAATTCAGAAAAGTTGCAGGATATAAAATCAATGCACAAAGGTCAGATAATTTCTATACACTAAAAATGAAACAGAAGAAGGAGAAATCAAGGAATCAATCCCACGTATAATTGCACCAAAAACCATAAGATACCTAGGAATAAACCTAACAAAAAAGGTAAAGGATCTGTACTCTGAAAACTATACAACACTTATGAAAGAAATAGAGGAAGACAAAAAGAAATGGAAAAACATTCCATACTCATGGACTGAAGACATTGTTAAAATGTTTATGCTACCCCAAGCAATCTACACATTCAATGTAATCCCTATCAAAATACCATCAGCATTTTTCACAGAGCTGGAACGAATAATACTAAAATTTGTATGGAACCAGAAAAGACCCCAAATAGCCAAAGAAATGTGGAAAAAGAAAATTGAAGCTGGTGGCATCATAATTCTGGATTTCAAGCTGTACTACATAGCTGTAATCACCAAGACAGTATAGTACTGACACAAAAACAGAAACATAGGTCAATGAAACAGAATAGAAAATGCAGAAATGGACCCTTAACTCTATGAACTAATCTTCAACAAAGCAGGAAAGAACATCTAATGGAGAAAGCAGTCTCTTCAATAAATGGTGTTGGGAAAATTGGACACCCACATGTAGAAGAATAAAACTGGATGACTTTCTTACACCATACACAAAAATAAACTTAAAATGGATGAAAGACTAAAATGTGAATCCATCAAATCCTAGAGGAAAACACAGGCAGCAACATCATTGAACTCGGCCACAGCAACTTCCTGCCAGACACAGCTCCAAAGGCAAGGGAAACAAAAGCAAAAATGAACTTTTGGGACTTCATCAAGATAAAAAGCTCCTGCATGGCAAAGGAAACAGTCAACAAAACTAAAAGGCAACCTATGAAATGGGAAAATATATTTGCAAATGATATAGCAGATAAAGGGCTCATATCTAAGATCTATAAAGAACTTCTCAAACGCAACACCCCAAAAAACAAATAATCCAGTCAAGAAATAGGTAGAAGACATGAGAAGACACTTCTCAAAAGAACACATACAAATGGCCAACAGACACATGAAAAAGTGCTCCAAATCACAACTCAAAACCACAATGAGATACCACCTTATACCACTTAGAATGGCTAAAATCAACAAGACAGGAAACAACAAATATTGGCATGGATGTGGAGAAATGGGAATCCTCTTACACTGTTAGAGAGAATGCAAGTTAGGGCAGCCACTCTAGAAAACAGTTTGGAGGTTCGTTAAGAAGTTAAAAAGAGAGGGTAGGGGAGGAGTAAGTGACCCTATTTCAACCGGTCCCCTGAATTAAGCTGAATATCTACCAGACCATCCCGAACATCTATGAAATCACCCTGAGATGTAAGACGATACATTTGGATCTCTACAAACAGAGTATCTCCAGTGGTTTGACTCAAAGTATGAAGAGGGAAGCCGTGACCCTGCAGGCAGATGTCAGAAGATAAATGAAAGGGGGAGGGATCATCCATGATCTGGCATTGGAAAAGCAAAAGACTCCCATGCTGGGGACCAGGCATAGCCTTGCAGATGGGTAGCAGCAGGGAAAGGACTTTAGGGAAGCCCCCCAGACTGAAAGCTGGAACTTTGGGACTGCATGCGAGAACCAGGGGTGGCCTGTGGTTTTAGAAGCACAAAGGGCAGAGATGTGCCTGGACCTGGAAGTGAGGGCTGGGAGTGCTGCTGTAGAGCGCACAACCCAGGATGCTGTGTTTTTTAGCAGCACAGACAAAAACGGAGTCAGTGTGGCCTGGAGAGCTTTCTGGAGAACAGACTGTGACTGCTTTGTTCTGAGAGAGAAGTTTGGATACAATTACTTCTGCTCTGACTCTCAGAAGAGATGCAGAAAGCCACCAGGGAAAGCGCCAGAGAACAAAAGTCCCCCCAAAACGGTTTTCACTGAGCTCACCCCCCCTCCCGGAGGAAGGGCAATTCCACCCAAACAGGATTGCCTGAATAACAGCAAAGCTGGTCCCTTCCCCAGAAGACAGGCTGGAAGAATGAGAGGCCAACAACCCTAAGGTCCCAAACAGGTGCATCTTGCTTGGGTTGTAGTAAAAAAATTGGACTCTGTAATTCCCTCATAAACCCCTCAACAGAATGACTAAGAGGAGGGACCTCCAACAAAGGAATGAGTCAGACACTGTGGCCTCGGCCACAGAAATAATGGATATGGATATAAGCAAGATGTTAGAAATTAACTTCAGAGTAACAATTATCAAGGCAATATCTAGGCTTGAGAAAAATATTAATGACAATATAGAATCTCTAAGGGCATGAGATCTAATCAGGTGGGAAGTTAAAATGCTATGAATGAAATGCAGTCTAAACTGGATACTCTGACTGCCAGGGTATACGAGGAAGAAGAACAAATTAGTAAGATAGGGGATAAGGTGATACAAAAGTAGGAAATTGAGATGGCATGTGAAAAAAATTAAAACCCAAGAAATCTCACTGAGAGAGATTAGTGCTCAATGAAATATTCCAGTATAGAATTATCAGGATCCCAGAGGGGGTGTAGAGAGAGAGGTTTAGATATATTTGAGCAAATTGTAGTTGAGAACTTCCCTAATTTGGGGAAGGAAACAATCTGTCCAAGAGGCAGAGAGGACCCCTGCCAAGTTCAATGAGAACAGACTGACACCACGACATATAATACTACAATTTACAAATCTTAGATCCAAGGAAACAATCTTGAAGGCAGCAAGGGGGAAGAGATTTCTTATATCCAGATGGAGGAATATCAAAATAATGTCAGACTTCTCCACAAACACCTGGCAAACCAGAAAGGGCTGGCAAGACATATTCAGGGTATTAAATGAGAAGAACAGGCAACCAATGATACTTTATCCAGCAAGGCTATCATTCAGAATGGATGGAAAAACAAGGATCTTGCAAGACCGGCAGAAACTGAAAGAATATGTGACCACTAAGCTGGTCCTACAAGAAATATTAAGGGCGATTCTATAAAAGGAGAAAGATCGAAGAGTGATACAGAACAGAAATTTACAGACACAACCTAAAGAAACAAGGACTTCACAGGCAACATAATGACAATAAAATCATATCTTTCAATAATCACTCTCAACACGAATGGCCTAAATGCTCCCATAAAATGGCACAGGATTGCAGATTGAATAAAAAGACAGAACCCATCCATATGCTGTCTACAAAAGATGCATTTTGAACCTAAAGATACATCCAGACTGAGAGTGAAGGGATGGAGAACTATCATTCATGCCAACAGACCTCAAAAGAAAGCTAGGGTAGGAATTCTCATATCAGACAAATTAGATTTGAAGCTAAAGACTATAGTTAGAGATACAGACGGACACTATAACATGCTTAAAGTGTCTATCCAACAAGAAGATCTAACAATTGTTAACAAGTATGTGCCAACATGGGAGCAGCCAATTATATAAGCCAACTGTTAACCAAAATAGACGTATTGATAATAAAATGCTAATAGTAGGAGACCTCAACACTCACTCTAAGCAACATATAGATCATCTAAGCAGAAAAATTAAGAAAACAAGAGCTTTGAATGTCACAGTGGACCAGATGGACCTCGTAGATATATACAGAACATTGCACCCTACAACAATGGAATACTTACCCTTCTCGAACACACATGGAACGTATGGTCCACCAGAAAATCGAAGAAGAACTTAAAAAATCCATGGAAACCAATAAGAAGGAAAATAGGATCCAACAGTACATATCTATGGGATTTGGCAAAGGCAGTCCGAAAGGGGAAATACATACCCATCCAAGCCTCACTCAAAAAAATAGAAAAATCCCAAACACAAATTAACCTTAGATGTTAAAGAACTGGAGGAAAAAACAATAAAGCCTAAGTCATGCAAAAGAAGAGAAATAATTAAGATAAAAGCAGAGACCAATGAATTAGAAAGCAGAAATCCAGTAGAGCAGATCGACAAAACTAGAAGCTAGTCCTTTGAAGGAATTAATAAGACCGATAAAGCACTGTCCAGACTTATCCAAAAGAAAAGAGAAAGGACACAAATTAATAAAATTATGAATAAAAGGGGAGAGATCATGAGTAACACCAAGGAAATAGAAACGATTATTATTAATTATTATCAACAACTATATGCCAATAAATTAAGTAACTCAGAAGAAATTGATGCCTACCTGGAAATCTATAAACAACCAAGATGAAAACAGGAAGAAATTGATAACCTGAATAGACCAATAACCAGTAATAAGATTGAAGCAGTGATCAAAAACCTCCCAAAAAACAAGAGTCCAGGGCCTGATGGATTCCTTAGGGAATTCTACCAAATATTCAAGGAAGAAATAATTCCTATTCTCCTGAAGCTGTTTCAAAAATTAGAGAGAAGGAAAACTTCCAAACTCATTCTATGAGGCCAGCTTTACCTTGAGTCCCAAACCCAGGAAAAGAGCCCATTAAAACGGAGAATTATGGACAAATATCCCCATGAATATGGATACCAAAATTCTCCACAAGATCCTAGCCAATAGGATCCAACAGTACATTAAAAGGATTATCCATCATGACCAGGTGGGATTTATCCCTGAGATACAAGAGTTGATCAACATTTGTAAATCAATCAGTGTGATAGAACACATAAATAAGAGAAGAGACAAGAACCACATGGTCCTCTCAATTTATGCAGAAAAAGCATTGGACGAAATATAGCACCCTGTCCTGATTAAAAGTTCAGAGTGTAGGGATTAAGGGAAGGTTCCTCAATTTCACAAAATCCACGAATGAAAAGCCCAGAGTGAATATCATTCTCAATGAGGAAAAGCTGACAGATTTCTCTTAACATTAGGAACACAAAAAAGATGCCTACTCTCGATTATTGTTCAACATAGTACTACAAGTCCTAGAAAAAGCAATCAGACAACAAAAAGGAATAAAATATATTCAACTTGGCAAGAAGAAGTCAAACTCTCTCTCTCTTCAAAGAGGACATGATAATTTATGTGGAGAGCCCAAAAGAATCCACCCCCAAATTACTAGAACTCATACACCAATTCAGTAATGTGGCAGAATACAAAATCAATGCACAGAACTCAGTTGCTTTCCTGTATGCTAACACTGCAACTGCAGAAAGAAAAATTAGAGAACTATTCCATTTACAACAACACCAAAAACCTTTAGATAACTTAGAATAATCCTAACCAAAGAGGAAAATAATCTATACTCTAGGAGCTACTGAATATTTATGAAGGAAACTGAATAAGACACAAAAATTTATAAAAACACTCCATGCTCATGGACCAGAACAATAAACATTGTTAAAATATCTATGCTGCCCAGAGCAATCTATGCTTTCAAAGTCATCCCAATCAAAACACCAATGACTTTTTTTAAAGTGCTGGAACAAACAATCATAAAATTCGTATGGAACCAATGAAGACCCCGAATGGCCACGGAAATGTTGAAAAAGAAAAACAAACCTGGAGTATCACATTGCCTGATTTCAAGCTATATTACAAAGCCGTGATCACCAAGACAGCATGGTAGTGCCACAAAAACAGATAAACAGATCAATGGAAGAGAATAGAGAGCCAGATATCGAACCCAAACTCTATGGTCAACTAATCATTGACAAAACAGGGGGGAAAATAACCAGTGGAAGAAAGACAGTCTCTTCAATAAATGGTGCTGGGACAACTGGACAGCTATATACAGAAGAATGAAACTTGACCATTCTCTTACATCATACTGAAAGATACACTCCACATGGATGAAAGGCCTCAATGTGAGACAGAGATACATCAAAATCCTAGAGGAGAATATAGGCAGTAACCTCTTCAACATCAGCCACAGCACCTCCTTTAAAGACAAGTCTCTAAAGGCAAGGGAAACAAAAGCAAAAATGAACTGTTGGGAATTCATGATTAAAAGCTTCTGCACAGCAAAGGAAATAGCCAACAAAAGAAAGAGGCAACACACAGAATGGGAGAAGATATTTGCTAATGATGGTACAGATAAAGAGCTAGTATCCAAGATCTATAAAGAACTTCTCAAACTCATCACCCAAAAAATAAATAATCAAGTCAAAAAATGGACAGAAGACACGGACAGACACTTCTCCAAAGAAGAGATTCAAATGGATAACAGGCACGTGAAAAATAGTTTAACATGACTAGCTATCAGTGAAATACAAATCAAAACCTCATGGAGATACCATCTTTCACCAGTTAGAATGGCCAAAATCAACAAGACAGGAAACCACAAATGCTGGTGAGGATGTGGAGAAAGGTGAACCCTCTTACACTGTTGGTGGGAATGCAAGCTGGTCCAGCCACTCTGGAAAACAGTATGGAGGTTCCTGAAAAAATTAAAAATAGAGCTAGCCTATGACCCAGCAATTTCACTACTACATATTTACCTAAAGATACAGATATAGAGAAAAGAAGGGACACAAGCACCCTAAAGTTCATAGCAACGATATCCACAATCAGCAAACTATGAAGGAGCCAAGATGTCCTTCAATAGATGAATGGATAAAGAAGATATGGTTCATATATACAATGGAATATTACTCAGCCATCAGAAAGGATGAATACTTCTATTGCTGTCCTGAGCAGAGGCCAATATGTTTGGGAGTTGAGAGCAAAAGATCCTTCTAAGACTAAACGACTCTCACTGGCCTAGTACCTGTGAGAACTCTGAGAAGGTAATTTTGTATCTTAGAGACACAAGTCTGTTAATCTAGAAAATAGGAATAAGGCTAATAACCTCTTCCAGTCAGAAAATAACATGGCATAAGATATGAATATACTTTGTTGAAGATAATACATTCATGTGAGCAGTTATTATTTTCTTATTTTTTATTGTGTTATGTTCATCACCATACAGTACATCATTAGTTTTTGATGTAGTGTTCCATGATTCATTGTTTGCATATAACACCCAGGGCTCCAGGCAATCCCTGCCCTCTTTAATACGCATCAACAGGCTCACCATTTCCCCCACACCACTCCCTTCTAAAACCCTCATTTTGTTTCCCAGAGTACATAGACTCTCGTCGTTCATCTCCCACTCCATTTTCTCCCCCTTCATTTTTCCCTTCTCTTAATGTTCTCCATGCTATTTCCTCTGTTCCTCAAATAAGTAAAACCATATGATAATTGGCTTTCTCTATTTAACTTATTTCACTTAGCATAATCTCTTCCAGTCCCATCCATGTTGATGTAGATGTTGGGTATTCATCCTTTCTGATAGCTAATATTCCACTGTGTATGTGGACCACATTTTTATCCATTTATCTGCTGAAGGGCATCTTGGCTCTTTCCACATTTTGGCTATTCTGGACATTGCTGCTATGAACATTGGGGTACATATGACCCTTCTTTTCACTACATCTGCATCTTTGGGGTAAATACCAATTAGTGCAATTGAAGGGTCATACAGTTCTATTTTTGGACCCTTCACATTGTTTTCCATAGTAGCTGCACCAATTTGCATTCCCACAAACAGTATAAGAGGGTTCCCCTTTCTCCACAACTTTTCCAACATTTGTTGTTTCTTGTTTTGTCGATTGTTGCGACACTAACTGGTGTAAGGTGGTTTTGATTTGAATTTCCCTGATGGCTAATAATGGTGAACACTTTTTCATGTGTCTGTTAGGCATTTGTATGTCTTCTTTGGAGAAGTGTCTGCTCATGTCTTCTGCCTGTTTTTTACTTGATTATCTGTTTTTTGGGTGTTGAATTTGACAAGTTCATTATACATCTTGGATATCAGTCCTTTGTCTATAGTGTCATTTGGAAATATCTTCTCCCATTCTGTGGGTTTCCTGATTGTTTTATTGACTGTTTCCTTTGCATGCAGAAGATTTTTATCTTGATGAAGTCCCAAAGGTTCATTTTTGCTTTTGTTTCCCCTGCCTGTGGAGACACGTCTTTAAAAAAAAAAAAAGAAAAGATTGTATTTATTTATGGGAGAGAGAGAGAATGAGAGAGAGCATGAGAGGGGAGAGGATCAGAGGGAGAAGCTCTCTCAGAGAGCCCAATGTGAGACTCGATTCCAGGACTCCAGGATCATAACCTGAGCTGAAGGCAGTCGCATAGCCAACTGAGCCACCCAGGCACCCCTGCAGACATGTCTTGAAAGAAGTTGCTGCAGCCAATGTTAAGGAGGTTACTGCCTATGTTCTCTTCTAGGATTTTGATGGATTCCTGTCTTACGTTGAGGTCTTTCATCCATGTAGAGTTTATCTTTCTGTAGTGTAAGATGGTTGAGTTTCATTCTTCTGTATATAATTGTCCAATTTTCCCAGCACTTTCTTCCATTGATAGTTTTTTCCTGCTTCATCAAAGATTAGTTGACCATAGAGTTGAGGGTCCATATCTGGCTCTCTATTCTCTTCCATTGATCTATTTGTCTGTTTTTGTGGCACTACCATGTTGTTTTGGTGATCACAGTTTTGTAATATAGCTTGAAATCAGGCAACGTGAAGCCCCCAGTTTTGTTTTTCTTTTTCAATATCTCCTTGGTGATTTGGGGACTTTTCTGGGTCCATACAAATTTTAGGATTGCTTCTTCAAGAACTTTGAAAAATACCATTGTTATTTTGATCAGGATGGCATTGAAAGTATAGATTGCTCTAGGTAGCATTGTCATTTTAATGATATTTATTCTTCTGATCCATGAGAATGGAAAGTTTTTCCAACTTTTTGTATCTCCTTCAGTTTCTTTTATGAGTGTTTTAAAGTTCCTAGAGTATAGATCTTTTACCTCTTTAGTTAGGTTTATTCCAAGGTGTCTTATGGTTTTTGGTGCTATTGTAAACGGAATTGATTCTCTAATGACTCTTTATGCAGTTTCATTGTTCGTGTATGAGAAAGCAACTGATTTCTATGTATTGATTTTGTATTCTGCCACATTACTGAGTTGCTGTATCAGTTCTAGTAATTTGGCGGTGGAGTCTTTTGGGTTTTACACATGAAATATCATGTCATCTCTGAAGAGAGAGGTTGACTTCTTCATTGCCAATTTGAATATATTTTATTTCTTTTTGTGGTCTGATTGCTGTTGCTAGGACTTGTAGTACTATATTGAACAATGTGGCAAGAGTGGAAATCCTTGTCATGTACTCGAACTCAATGGGAAGGCTTTCAGCTTTTCCCATTGAGAATGATAAATCACTGTGGGTTTTTCGTAGATGGATTGTATGAAGTTGAGGAATATTCCATCTATCCCTATACTCTCAAGAGTTTAAATCAGGAAAGGATGCTGTATTTGGTCAAATGCTTTCTCTCCATTAATTGAGAGGACCATGTGGTTCTTGAATCTTCTCTTTTCTTTTTTTATTTTTTTTTTTTTATTATTTGTCCCAGGGGCACTGGTCTGTGAATCATCAGGCTTACACCTTTCACATCACTCACCATAGCACAAACCCTCCCCAATGTCCATAACCCATCCACCCTATCCCTACCTTCCCACCTCCCAGTAACCCTCAGTTTGTTTTGTGAGATTGAGTCTCTTATGTTTTGTCTCCTTCTGAATCCTATCTTGCTTCATTATTTTTCCCTCATTACCCCCCATGACCCCCCGCCCTGACCCTCAAGTTCCTCATATCAGAGAGATCATATGATAATTGTCTTTCTCTGATTGACTTATTTCGCTCAGCATAACCTCTAGTTCCATCCATGTCGTGATAAACTCCAAGATTTCGTTTCTTTTGATAGCTGCATAGTATTCCACTGTATATCTATATATACCACATCTTCTTTGCCCATTCATCTGTTGATGGACATCTAGGTTCTGTCCATAGTTTGGCTATTGTGGACATTGCTGCTATAAACATTCGGGTGCATGTGCCCTTGAAGTTCAATACCTTTGTATCTTTAGGGTAAATACCCAGTCGTGCAATTGCTAGGTCGTAGGGTAGCTCTATTTTCAACTTTATGAGGAACCTCCACACTGTCTTCCAGAGTGGCTGCACCAGCTTGCATTCCCACCAACAGTGTAGGAGGGTTCCCCTTTCTCCACATCCTCACCAACATCTGTCGTTTCCTGTCTTGTTGATTTTAGCCACTCTGACTGGCATGAGGTGGTAACTCACTGTGGTTTTGATTTGTATTTCCCTGATGCCGAGTGATGTTGAGCACTTTCTCATGTGTCTGTTGGCCATTGGGATGTCTTCTTTGGAGAAATGTCTGTTCATGTCTTTTTCCCATTTCTTGACTGGGTTATTTGTTCTATGGCTGTTGAGTTTGAGAAGCTCTTTATAGATTTTGGATACAAGCCCTTTATCTGATATATCATTGGAAAATATCTTCTCCCATTCTGTCAGTTGTCTTTTGATTTTGTTGACTGTTTCCTTTGCTGTACAAAAGCTTTTAATCTTGATGAAATTCCAATAGTTCATTTTTGTCATGGCTTCCCTTGCCTTTGGTGATGTTCCTAGGAAGAAGTTGCTGCGGTTGAGGTCGAAGAGGTTGCTGCCTGTGTTCTCCTCAAGGATTTTGATGGATTCCTTTCTCGCATTAAGGTCTTTCATCCATTTTGAGTCTATTTTTGTGTGTGGTGTAAGGAAATGACCCAGTTTCATTTTTCTGCATGAGGCTGTCCAGTTTTCCCAACACGATTTGTTGAAGATACTGTCTTTTTCCCATTGGACATTCTTTCCTGCTTTGTGGAAGATTAGTTGACTATAGAGTTGAGTCCATTTCTTGGCTCTCTATTCTGTTCCACTGATCTATGTGTCTGTTTTTGTGCCAGTGCCATACTGTCTTGATGATAACAGCTTTGTAATAGAGCTTGAAGTCTGGGATTGTGA
>LNAC01001035.1:125876-171432 GCA_002007465.1 Ailurus styani | reverse complement strand
TTAAATGTGTAGATTGTTCTAGGTAGCATAGACATTTTCACAATATTTGTTCTTCCAATCCATGAACATGGAATGTTTTTTCCACTTCTTTGTGTCTTCTACAATTTCTTTCACGAGTACTTTATAGTTTTCTGAGTACAGATTCTTTGCCTCTTTGGTTAGGTGTATTCCTAGGTATCTTATGATTTGGGGTACAACTGTAAATGGGATTGACTCTTTAATTTCTCTTTCTTCTGTTTTGTTGTTGGTATATAGAAATGCAACTGGTTTCTGTGCATTGATTTTATATTCTGACACTTTACTGAATTCCTGTGTGAGTTCTAGCAGTTTTGGAGTGGAGTCCTTTGGGTTTTCCATATAAAGCATCATATCATCTGCAAAGAATGAGAGTTTGACTTCTTCCTTGACGATTTGGATGCCTTTTATTTCTTTTTGTTGTCTAATTGCTGAGGCTAGGACTTCTAGTACTATGTTGAATAGCAATGGTGATAGTGGACAGCCAGGCTGTGTTCCTGAATTTAGGGGAAAAGCTCTCAGTTTTTCTCCATTGAGAATGATATTCACCACGGGGTTTTCATAGATGCTTTGATGATATTGAGGTATGTACCATCTATGCCTACACTGTGACTGTGAAGAGTTTTGATGAAGAAAGGGTGCTGTACTTTGTCAAATGCCTTTTCAGCATCTATTGAGAGGACCATATGGTTCTTGTTCTTTCTTTTATTAATGTCTTGTATCACATTGATTGATTTGCGAATGTTAAACCAACCTGCAACCCAGGAATAAATCCCACTTGGTCGTGGTGAATAATCCTTTTAAAGTGCTGTTGGATCCTATTGGTTAGTATTTTGTTGAGGATTTTTGCATCCGTGTTCATCAAGGATATTGATCTGTAATTGTCCTTTTTGATGGGGTTTTTGCCTGGTACTTTTCTCTTATTTATGTGTTCTATCACAATGATTGATTTGCGAATGTTAAACCACCCTTGCATCCCAGGGAAAAAAATCCCACCTGGTCGAGATAGACAATCCTTTCAATGTTCTCTTCAATCCTATTAACTGGTATCCTGTGGAGAATTTTAGCAACCATATTCATCAGGGATATTGATCTGAAATTCTCCATTTTGATGCCATCTTTGCCTGGTTTGGGGATCAAGATAATGTTTGCCTCACAGAAAGAGTATGGAAGTTTTCCTTCTGTTTCTGGATTTTGAAACAGCTTCAGGGAATAGGTATGATTTATTCTTTGAATGTTTGGTAGAATTCCCCAGGGAATCCATCAAGCCCAGGACTCCTGTTTTTGGGGGGGTTTGATCACTGTTTCAATCTTGTTACTAGTTATTGGTCTTTTCAGGTTATCAGGTTCTTCCTGTTTCAGTCTTGGAAGTTTATAGGTTTCTAGGAATGCATCCATTTCTTCTAGGTTGCTTAACATATTGGCATATAGCTGTTGATAATAATTTCTGAAGATTGTTTCTATTTCCTTGGTGTGAGTCGTGATCTCCCCCCTTCTGTTCATAATTTTAGTAAATTGGGTCCTTTTTCTTTTCTATTGGATAAGCCTGGACAGTGGTTTACTGATTTTATTAATTCCTTCGAAGAACCAGCTTCTAGTTTTATTTATTTGTTCTACTGTATTTCTGGTTTCTGATTCATTGATCTCTGCTCTAATCTTCTTTTTCTTCTTGTGTGGGGAGTAGGCTTAATTTGTTCTTGATGCTCCAGATCTTTAAGGTTTAAAGATAGTTTGTGTATTCTATGTATAAATAGAAATAGATTTTTCTATTTTTTTGAGTAGGGTTTGAAATGGGTATGTATTTCCCCCTTAGGACCGCCTTTGCTCTATCTCATAGGTTTTGAATCTATGTGTCTTCATTCTCATTGGTTTCTATGAATTGATTAAGTTCTTCTTTGATTTCCTGATTGACCCAAACATTCTTGAGCAGGATGGTCTTTAGCTTCCAAGTATTTGAATTTCTTTCAAACTTTTTCTTGTGATTGAGTTCCAGTTTCAAAGCACTGTGGTCTGAGAATATGCAGGGGATAATCTCAGTTTTTTGCTATCAGTTGATACCTGATTTGTGACCCAGTATATGGTCTATTCTGGAGAAAGTTCCATGCGTGTGTGAGAAGAATGAGTATTCTGTTGTTGTAGGGTGTAATGTTCTGTATATATCTATGAGGTACATCTGGTCCACTGTGTCATTCAAAGCTCTTGTTTCTTTGTTGATTTTCTGCTTAGTTGATCTGTCTATTGCTGAGAGTGGAGTGTTAAGATCTCTTACAATTAACATGTTATTATCAATATGTCTCTTTATTTTGGTTAACAGTTGGATTATATAGTTGGCTGTTCCCATGTTGGGGGCATAGATATTTACAATTGTTAGATCTTCATGGATAGACACTTTAAGAATGATAAAGCATCCTTCTGTATCTCTTACTACTCTCCTTAGCTTAAAATATAATTTGTCTGATATGAGAATTGCTGCCCCAGCATTTTTTGAGGTCTGTTGGCACGAAAGATAGTTCTCTATCCCTTCACTTTCAGTCTGGATGTATCTTTAGGTTCAAAATGCATCTCTTGCAGACAGCATATGGATGGGTCCTGTCTTTTTATTCAGTCTGCAACCCTGTGCCATTCTATGGGAACATTTAAGCCAGTCAGGTTGAGATTGATTATTGACAGATAAGATTTTATCATCATCATGTTGCCTGTGAAGTCTTGTTTCTATGGATTGTCTCTGCACATCTCTGTTCTGTATCACTCGGGGTCTTTCTCCTTTTATAGAACCCCCCTTAATATTTCTTGCAAGGCCGGCTTAGTGGTCACATATTCTTTCAGTCTCTTTCAGTCCTGGAAACTTCTTATCTCTCCATGTATTCTGAATAACAGTCTTGATGAATAATGAATTCTTGGCTGCATATTGTTCTCATTTATTACCCTGAATATGTGTTGCCGGCCCCGTCTGGATAGCCAGGTCTTTGTGGACAGGTCTGACATTATTCTGATGTTCCTCCCTCTGTAGGTCAGGAATCGCTTCCCCCTACCTGCCCTTAAAATGGTTTCCTTGTTTCTAAGATTTGAGAGTTTTACCATCACATGCCGGGGGATTTATCTGCCCTCATTGATCTTGCATGGTGTCCTCTCTGACTCTAGGACAGGATCACCTGTCTCATTCCCCAGATTAGGGAAGTTCTTAGCTATCATTTGGTCAAGTATATCTTCTAGTCCTCTCTCTCTCTCTCTCCACCCCCTCAGGAATCCCAATAATTCTGACAGTGGAACTGGAACATTTTATGGCATTGTTGATTTCTCTAATTCTGTTTTCATTAATTTTATGTTGTTTGTTCCAGGCCTCCTCCTGATCCTTCTTTTCTATCAGTTTTTCTTCAAGATCATTAATTCATTCTTCTGCCTCCTTTACCCTAACTCTTAGAATATCTAAATTAGATTGTATCTCACTGATAGCATTTTTAAGTTCTGCCAGATCTGCTCTCACTTCTGCCCTTACTGAATCTCTGTTGCCATTAATAGTTTTCTCTAGTCTCACTATTTTCTTTACAACTGCTAACATCTTGCTTAGATCCATATCCATTTGATCTGCTGGAAAGGTCATTGTCTCTGGGTCTTTTCTTTGTTGGGAATTCTTCCTACTTGTCATTCTGTTGAGTTTTGGTTGAAGGGATGTGCAGCTGAAAATATCAACCACTATCCAGGCAAGGTGTACCATGGGAGGTTTCAGAGCAATCAGATGTCACCCCCAAAAAGAAAAAAAAATCCAGCCAAAATGAGCCCCAAGAATAAGATTTATAAAGTACAAAAACAAAAGCAAACAAACAAAAAGACCAACAAAAGAAAAAAACTTAAAAGGGGAGGGGTGACAGGAAGGTGGTTATAATCCCTGATGTGGGCAAGTATGGGTATTTCAGTTCTTCCTGGGTTTATCTCATTATCTTTGTTAGTGAAATCAACTTTACGGAGATACAGGGAAAATAAAACTGGTGTGTGTGTGTGTGTGTGTGTGTGTGTGTGTGTGTGTGTGTGTGTGTGTGTATAAAGGTAGTATTGGGAAAAAAGCACTACTTTGAAGTGTATATCTATATATTAAAAAAAGAAAATGGAAAAAATTATATGTATGAAAACATTCAAGTTGAAAAGTTATTATGGAATATGTTTTATTAAACATCTAGTTGAAATGGTAAGTAGGAAAAAAAAAGAACAAGAATCATGAGAATGAATTAAAAAATAGGAAGAGAAAAGTCGTGTCTAAGAAATATACAGTCTATGCTATGAGGCAATACCAGAAGCTTAATATACTGTTTTCCCCTGGTATTGGATTTTTACTGTTTTATGGGGGACCCTGTGGTGTCCTCTTGTTCTTTCAGCATGTCCTCTGGGGGAGGGGTCTGCCGTGTTGTTTTTCAGTCTATCCTGCTTGGGCGGAGTTGTCCTGTCCTCTATCAAGGGTCTGGGCTCTGTGGTTAGCAGTTTTAGGGGCTCTGTTCTCTGAAGGCTTTTGTTTTCTGGTGGCTTTTCGTGCCTCTTCAAACAGGGTCACAGCAAAGTAAACTGTCTGTACCCATACCTCTGCCTCAGAGAAGCCACAGACTGCTCTTCTCTGAATCCTCCAGAACACACAGTCTCCCCCTCTGCAAGCCCCGTTGAATACTGCAGCCTCCCACAGATGGTGCACACACCCAGCGACTCTCAGTGGTCAACCAAGGACCCCACTTGTCTCTGTATCCCTGTGCCACCAAAAATGTGAGCAATACTTATCCTGGTGAGCCCAGGCCTAGTAGCTACCATTCCCAGGACTGCTAACTCAAGTCCTCACTGGGTCCTCTCAGCCCCAGTGGTGGCAGAGGCAGCAGAGGCGGCTCCGGTGGCAGTGGCAGTGGCCAGCCCCAGGGACCGCTGACTCAAGTCCATGCTGGGTCCTCTCAAGCATGGGTGGGCTGGCACCTGCACCTGGTCCCAGGATAGTGGGCTTAGGTCCATGCCTGTGGCCGCCGGGTCCCAACAATTGCCCCTTAAGTCCCTTTGTTCTGTTTGAGTGCTGTTATCAGTCCCTTCCAGTCTCATAGCCACTGGTCTCCAACCTATAGCTGGCCCCCAAGCACAGGGCACTTTCGAATTGGGGTATTACTTTTCAACGGCTCATTTCTGGTGGCTCCCTCCCCCTTCTGTTTATTCTCCAATATCTGTCTGCGCAATCCCAAACCCATCCTTTGTACCTCCCAACTAATGAGCCTCTGCCCCCGAAGAGATCCAGAAATGTGTAATCTTACATCTCAGGCTGATTTCATGGGTGTTCAGAGTGCTCTGGTAGATATCCAGCTCAATACAGGGGACCAGTTGAAATAGGGTACCCTACTCCTCCAACATCTTGCCCCCCTCAATCACTTGTATTTAATTTTAACATCGAACAGTATTTAGTGAGTATGTACTATGTGCCAGGAACTGTGTTAGGTATTGTGGATATATCAGTAAATTAACAGGTAAAATCCCTTGCCCCTCATGGAATTTACATTCTATAGGAGAGAAGAGCAATAAAGAATACAGATAAGTTGGGCGCCTGGGTGGCTCAGTGGGTTAAAGCCTCTGCTTTCGGCTCAGGTCATGATCTCAGCGTCCTGGGATCGAGGCCCGCATCGGGCTCTCTGCTCAGCAGGGAGCCTGCTTCCTCCTCTCCCTGTCTCTCTGCCTGCCTCTCTGCCTACTTGTAATCTCTCTCTCTGTGTCAAATAAATAAATAAAAATCTTTAAAAAAAAAAGAATACAGATAAGCAAAACATACAATAGGTCAGATAGTAATAAGTACAATAGAGGAAAATAAAGCAGGCAAGAGGGAGAGAGAACGCAGTTACAATTTTAAATAGAAAGTTCAAGGAAGATCTCAAGAAGAAGGTGATAGCTGAGAAAGGCTTGAAGAAGGTGAAGGTGTGAGCCATGAAGATATCTGGAGCAGGAGTGCTCTAGGCAGAGATAAAAGCCAGTCCAAAGTCTGGGGCAAGAGATATGCCAGACATTTTTTTAGGAAGAGCAAGAGACCAGAGCATCTGGAGTAGGGACAGAACATGGGAAAGGTAAAGGAGATGAAGTAATAGAGGTAAAAATATGTTGATCACACAGAACTTTGTAAATAATAGTGAGAACTTGACTTTTACTCAAGGAGAGATTGTCAGCCATCAGATGGTTTTGAGCAGAGGAGTGATATGCCCCAAGTTAGATTTTGATAGCATCCCTCAGCTGTCAGGTAAAGAATGGATAGACCCTATGACATTATAAGACAGCTACCATTTTATAGTAATGCTCCTCAAACTTTAATATATAATGTAAGTCAAATAGGAGCCTTGTTAAAATGCAGAATTGTACTTGGTTAGGTCTGGAGTGGAGCTAAAGAATCTGCATTTCTAATGAGCCCCCAGGTGATTGAGATGCCAGTACAGGGAAGAACACTTTGAGTGTAAGAGCTATGTCCACGGCTACCATGGAGCAGAACTCTATTATATATTTGCTGAATGAATGACATGTCAGTGGTTTGATGCCCAATGCCACACAGCACATTTCAGAGGGTAATTTTCAGCTATTTGTATGAAAGTAAGGAAGAGGAAAAAATAAAAGAGAGACATGGATGGTTAGGTGAATTGATGCAAAGGAAAGGAAAGGAAAATTACCTTTTTACAAATGATTATAATATTATGTTTACTTAGTTTATCAAAAACTTACGGGTTTGGTATAGTTAAGACCACTGGACAAATCAGAAAAATCAAAAGTCAGAGGAGTTAAGGGGCAGCTTCAAGGCCACAAAGTTCCTAAGTCAGGATGTGAAAGCCAGCATTCCTTCTCCCCACAGCCATTGTTCTTTCTACTCTACTGCTTCACAAAGAGGGAAGTGGAAATAACCATTAACCTTCCTGGAAGGGATGAAAAAATGAGCCGAGGTGAAGAAAGTTAAAACCCATGGTCCCTGGCTTTGATCTTTCTAGATCTGCACTGTCTGATGTGGGAGCCATTTAGTCATGTGTCTATTTAAATTAAAATTAAATAAAATTTAAAATTCCATTTCTCAATCATACTCGCCACATCTCAACCATTCAATAGCCATACATGGCTGGCTAGTCAGTACAGTGATGGAGAATGCAGACGTATTTTATCGCTGCAGGAAGTTTTATTGGGTAACAATATTCTAAAGAAAAAAGAACTTTAAAAAGTGTTAAAACTGTACTATTGATTCCAGAGCAGGCCTCGACCTCACTCAATAGCACTTAGGGGACAGAAAGGAGGACCTGACCCCCCCTCATCTGGAAAGAAGGGGATAAACATATTCAAAGTAGAGTTTTCCCCGGGTCAAGCAGAATGCTCTGTGTGTGTGTGTGTGTGTGTGTGTGTGTGTGTGTGTGTGAGAGTGTGTGTGTGTGTGTGTGAGAGAGAGAGAGAGAGAGAGAGAGAGAGAGAGAGAGAGAGAGGGAGAGAGAGAGAGAATTTTTAAAAACATTCTTTCTTCCATTTCTCACTGGTATTCCCAAACTGTTCAGTAAAATGTCCTTTGAAAATGTCAGCTTGTTTCATGAGCTCAAGAAAGGATGAGAAAAAGGGCTTTCATTCTTACTCAGGTTAGAGAGATGGAGAGGGTAGAGTCAGGGAATCTGGAGCCACAGCTCCTGGGGAGCAAAGTAGCATGTTGAAGGAGCTGAGACTTATCTACTCAGTCTTTATCTCCTATAGATGCCTCCCCCTAAGCACTTTTCTGCACAAATCCAAAACCAGTGTTCTTCAAGTGAAGGAAGAGGACCAACAGCATCAGTTTCAACAGGAATGTCTGTTAAACATAGAGATGACTTGGTTTACCCCAGACTGAGATTTTGCAACTTTGGGGAGGCAGAGGGGGCTTGAATCTGCATGTTCAACAAGCCACTACAGGGACTCTTGTGCACATTCAGGTTTGTGAACCACTGAGTTGGAGGGAGACGTGTTTGCGCTTTAATGAATGAAGTCAGGCCTTTACATGTTGTGGCAACTACCAAATCAGAATCCAAAAGGATAGGGGTAGAGACTCAGGGATGGGAAGATGGGGGGAGGGAAGCAGGAAGATATATAGAGAGAAGGAATATGAAGATGAAAGATGAAAGTTAGACAGAGCAAGAGAAACTGATATAGGGACTGACAAGCTCCAAGGGAGCTGTTTCACCTACTGAGCAGAATATAGGAAGCCAATCCAGCTGCTCTTTCCAATATCTTGGGACTGTCACAGGTACAGCTCAGCAGAGTTGTTGGTTCTTCATGAAAATGCCCTCTACCCCACCCTGAGTGCCCCCACACATACTACCATAGCTGGGCCTACCTCACAAATGTCCTTGAGGTGCTTGATGTAATGACGCTCAGTGCTCATGATCTCATTGATGACATTGGCTCGCATCTGGTCCCGGTTCTGTAGTGGCCGGCCCAGACAGAGGCAGTCTGAGTTGGGGTCCAGGTGCCCATTCTGCACATCACTGGGCCCTTCCTCTACCCCATCCTCCTGGTTCACCCAGAGCTGTGGAAGCAGGCAAAAGAATAATTATAGAGTAGTTTCCTTCTTTGAAAAGTTTCTAGCCAAGTAAAAAAAGGATAAACTAAATTCTTCAAGTATTCATAGAACATTCAACCAGAGGCCCCTGTAATTAATTGAATGCCAGGTTTGGCTCTATGGTGGCTTGCTGGCTTTATGCATGATTTTAATCTTCTCTAGGCTTCTGATGATTTATCTATAAAATGGAGGATACAGAAGGATACAATTAAAACATCTCTGAGAGTCTTCTTATCTAAAATTTCAGAGGAGAAAAGAGTTATGGCAAACAGAACTCATTTTTTTTAATTTAAGAGAGAGAGTGCACAGAGTGAGAGGGAGAAGCATACTCCCTGCCAAGAAGAGAGCTGATGTGGGGCTCAATCCCAGGACCCCGAGATCATGACCTGAACTGAAGGCAGACGCTTAACTGACTGAGCCACCCAGGTGCACCAAACAGAACTCATTTGTACTTGAGCATATATAGGTAGCACAGCTAGATTAAAAAAAAAAGGACGAAGCTATATATCCCAGGTATATGCCACAGCTGGATCAAACACACCTATGAGCATGGAGACCAAAGTTGGATACTGGAATGAGCATCTTGAAAACAGGACCTTCAGTGTTAATTTACACCAAATGATATAAAAATAATAATTAAAATTTGACTGTAAAATGCCTTGGGTATATAAAGATCTCTACATCTTCAATGTTGGAGTGGACTTGACATAATGTCCCCAAACCACATAACAGCAACAGCTGACTGAGCACTTACTATGCAGCAATCACTATGCAGAGTTTCCAATGACCTTTATTACTCAGTCCTGCCAGGCATGTACCATTATTACCTCTATTTCACAGAAGAGGAGACTAAGGCTCAGAAAAGTTAAGGAATTTGTCCCAAGTCACACAGCTAGGAAAGCAGAAAAGCTAGGATAGGAACGAGGTGGTCTGACTTCAAAACCTGTGCTCTTAATGACAGTGCTAGCACTTTTGTACCTCTGGTTCTAAGGAAAACAAGAAAAGAATAGGGTAGGGCTTGGGCCAAAGTCAGCTGAGAATTATCAGAATCATCAGAAATGGATACAGTTGGTAAATGTTGAAACTATACTTCCAAAAACATAAAGGCAAAGGGATGCAGGAAAACCTCATTTGGGGAGGCTGTGTGAGATGTTTCTGGATCTGGGATGACAGCTTAAATCAGGGAGATGGCTAATTTCACCCTAGTCCTAGGAAGGAGGAAGGCCAGGGGGTCAGGGGAAAAGGGAAGGGTGGAACCTTAGGAGGAGTGGTAAAATCAGCCAGGAGAATTAGACAAAGAGCTTGTCAGTTGTCTCAACAGCTTTAATCAACAATCCATTTTTCCCTTCCATACCCCTCCCTCCTGCACAAGCTTTCTACACTTTCCTGGGTCCAAAAACTGAGATCAAGCAATTTGGTTGCATCACATTTCTGCCACCAGAAAGGCCTGTTGGTGAGTGACCTTAGGAGGACAGAGGCTTTGGATGGAGCTAGAGAACAGTAGTTATTTCTCAACTCTGTGTATTCTCTCCTCTCTTTTTGCCTCATAGAGGATGGAGGTGTATGGTTACCACCCAGCAAACCTAGAAATATCACCAGCATATAGTCTATTTATTTGCCACAGGACATAGCAAGTAAGGCACACTTTATTTTAATGCATTTTGCATACACAGCCGAATGTGCAAAAATTTATCTCCATTCAGAACTTTTCATCCTCTATAGATGTTCAATTGGAAATCTCTCTCCATCTTTCAAAGGTCAACTTTGTGTCTTCAATATGCTAACAGCTGCCCTTTAATACCATCAATAGGCAATGACGAGGGATGATTAGTCAAGGAACAGATCTGCTCAAAAAGGTGATTTTAAAGCATTGAAGCAAGCACATCTTAAACATGTCATCTATGTGAAAAAATAAAAGCCTCATCCTATAATAAATCATTAGGCATTCCCAGTTTTTCACAAAGTTAGCTAAGCTCTGCTATAAAAAGGGTCCCATAGGCAGGCCTTTAAGAGATTTAAAATGAAACAAACATTTCTTTCCTTCTCAGGAATTTAAGACATGTCAATTCAAAATACTTGCTTTTGGGTGGCTGGAAGGAGATGACTTTCTGGAATGGTTCCATTGGGAAGGAACACAGAATATCTGCGGGAGTGGGGTTCAGAAAAGCAAATGTCTGGAGCATGGCAAGTTGGAAGACTTTCCTGGAAGTCCTCTCAGAGTACTTGAAGACTATTTTTTTCAACCTTTACCGAACTCTAAGCAAAGATGGGTTAATGCAATGCAATTTAATAAAAATCTATTTTGGACTTATTCTTTGCCTCACCACTATTAGAAACAAAAGGATGAGCAAGATTACTAACTCTCCCCCCTTCCCTCCTGCCTCAGCAGTTCCAGGGAGTGCTTTCCAAATCAAAGAATATCGCTGGTCTTCATCTCTTCCTATTCCATTCCCACTGTCATGGTCCCCACCCACTAGGTGATTTCCCTGGTTTATCTCCCAGCTCTAATCCCTCCCATATATCATTATCAGACCAATTTCCTTGACTATCACTTTGATTGGCTAGTCTCAGGCTCCAAAATCCTCAATAGTTTCCCATTACTGAGTCCAAATCTCTCACCCTAGAATTCAAACATTACCATAATTTGGCTTCAATTTGCATTTCCATCCTTAGTTTCTACTATGTCCTTCAGGAATACTGGGCTTCTCCCAAACTGGTTTACTTTCTGTCCACAAATATTCCCAACCATGGTCTTTAATCCCACACTGATCATGTAAATAATAGAGTACAGAGGCTTTCAACCATTTCAGCAACAATGAACCAACATATCAACTTCCTGATAAGAAACCTAGGCCCATAGAGGAGAAATAATGTCAGGGAATTACCCAGATATGTATGTATCTTCCTTTTTTTTCCTTTGTTTTTTTAAATTACATAATAGATGCAAGGATATGTTTACTTTGTAAAAAGTTAAAGAAAAAGGAGAAGACTCAAAATATTAAAATCAGGGATAAAAGAGTAAATATTACAGCCAATCTAACAGAAATTTTTTAAAAATGATTGAAGGGAACATTAGGAACAACTGTATGCCAAAAAATTAGATAATCTGATGAAATAAATTCCTAGAATGATAAAAACTACAGAAAATGACTGAAGAGGAAATAGAAAATCTGAATAGACCTATGACAAGTAAAGAGTAATTAAAAACTTCTTGGGGCACATGGGTGGCTCAGTTGGTTAAGGGTGTGCCGTGAGCTCAGGTCATGATCAAGCCCTGCATCAGGCTCCCTGCTCAGTGAGGAACCTGATTCTCTCTCTCCTCTACCACTCCCCCTGCTTGTGCACTCTCTCCTTCTCTCTTCCTCACTGTCAAATAAATAAATAAAATCTTGAAAAAAAAATTCTTACATGGGAAAAAGAAAAAAAAAAGGACCAGATGGCATCACTAGTGAAGTCTACCAAACATTTAAAGAATAATCAACATCAATTTTTCACAAACTTTCAAAAAACAGAAATGCAGAAATTCCCAACAAAAGATTTGCTAACCAAATCCAGTAACATATATATTTAAAAAAATCTACTTTACCAGATGAAATTCATACCAGGAATGCAAGGTTGATTCAACATATGAAAATCAGTCAATGTAATACACCACATGAATGGTATAAAGGTTTGAAAAAATACATAATCATCTCAATAGACACATAAAAAAACACTTGGAGAAATCCAACACCTTTTCATGATAAAAAAGAAAACATTCAAAAATTTGGGATAAGAAGGAAATTTCTCAAATAACTGATAGAAATTTATGGAATACCCATAATTAATGTACTTAATGGTGAAAGACTGAAAGCTTTCATCTTACAATCAAGAAAAAACATCACTTCCATGCAACATGTGTACTGAGGGCTAGAGCAATTGGAGAAAAAAAGCATTCAGATTAGAAAGAAAATTAAAACTCCTCACATATGACATAATTTTATATATATATATAAATTTTTATATATAATTATATATAAAATATATAAAAGTTTGCATTTAAATTTATACATTTTATATATATATGTATATATATATATATATATTAAATACTAAGGAATCCACACACACAAAAATCCTGTTATAACTAATAAATGATTTCATCAATGTTGCAGGATACAAGATCAACATACAAAGTCAACTGTTTTTCTGAAAATAAAGAAAACAATCCCATCAGAAAGGACAAAATCCCTGTACACTGAACTGAACACTGCAAAACATTGTTGAAAGAAATTATAGACCTAACTAAATAAAAAGATATCTCATGCTCATGGATCAGAAAATTTAATATTGTTAAGATGTAATATTATGCAAATTGATTCAGATTCAACACAATCCCTATCAAAACTCTCAGCTTGTTTCTTGGCAGAAATTGATAAGCTGATTCTAATTTCATACAGAAATTCAAAAGAACAGAATAACCAAAATGATTTTGAAAAAGAACAAAGTTGGAAGACTCACACTTCCTGATTCCAAAACTTACTATAAGCCTTTAGTAACCAAGCGAGTGTAGTACTGGCACAATAACAGATATAAAGATCAATGAAATAGATGAGAGTACAGAAATATACCCAACATTTATGGTAAACTGATATTTTCTTAAAGATTTATTTATTTGACAGAGAGAGATCACAAGTAGGCAGAGAGGCAGGCAGAGAGAGAGGGGGAAGCAGGCCCTCTGCTGACCAGAGAGCCAGATGCGGGCCTCGATCCCATGACCCTGAGATCATGACCTGAGCCGAAGGCAGAGGCTTTAACCACTGAGCCACCCAGACGCCCTAAACTGATATTTCTTAAAGGTTTCAAGACGATTCAAAGGGGTAGCATATAGTTTTTTCAACAAATGGTGAGAGGGCAACTAGATATCCACATGCAAAAAGAATAAACTTGGACGCATACCTCACACTATATATGAAAATTAACTTAAAATGGATTAAAGACCTAAATGTAAAAACTAAAATGATAAAGTATGTTAAAGAAAACACAGAAGCAAATTTTTGTGACCTTGGATTAGGCAATAGTTTCTTTTTTTTTTTTTTTAATTTTTATTTATTTATTTGACACAGAGAGAGAGATCAGATTACAGCTAGGCAGAGAGGCAGGCAGAGAGAGAGGAGGAAGCAGGCTCCCTGCCGAGCAGAGAGCCCGATGTGGGCCTCGATCCCAGGACCCTGGGATCATGACCTGAGCCGAAGGCAGCGGCTTTAACCCACTGAGCCACCCAGGCGCCCTAGGCAATAGTTTCTTGCATATGACACCTAAAACACAAACAACCATCTTGTTTCATTACCCCTGGGGCAAATAATAAAAACATTAAAAAAATAAAGAAGAGGAAAAAAATAAGAAAAAAAAACACAAAAAAACAAAGGAAAAAAATTAGACTTTATTAAAATTAAAAACTTTTGCTTTGCAAATGATAGTATCAAGAAAGTGAAACAAAGCACAGAATGGAAGAAAATGTTTTCATATACTATATCTGATAAGGATCTAGTATCCAGAATATATAGAGCTCAATAATAAAAAGGAAAATAACCCACTTAAAAATGGGCATAGTATCTGAACATTTTTCCAAAGAAGATATATAAATGGCCAACAAACACATGTAAAGATGCACAACACCATTACCTATCAGGGAAATATAAATCAAAATCACAATGAGATTTCATTTTTAGTCTGGCCATAATAAAATATTAGGCAATAAGATGTGTTGAGGAGGATATGAAGAAATTGGAACCCTCATACACTGCTGGTAGGAATGTAAATTGGTAAAACTACTGTAGAAAACATTTTGGCAATTTCTCAAAAAGTTAAATGTATAGTTACCATATAAGGTAACTCAGCAGTTCCACTCCAAGGTCAAGGGAACTGAAAATATATGTTCACACAAAAACTGGTATACAAATGTTCATAGCAGCATTGCTCATAATAGCCAAAATGTGAAAACAATCCAAAAGTTTAACTGATATATTGATAAATCAAAATGTGGTATATATGTGAACACACAAATACACATACACACACAAACACAAAATAGAATATTATTTAGCAACACAAAGGAATAAAATACAATATGGATGAACCTCAGAAACAGCACACTAAGAAAATGAAGCCAGACATAAAAATAACCACATATTACACACCACTTATATGAAATGCCCCAAATAGACAAATCCATAAAGACAGAAAACATACTAGTGATTGCCAGGGGCTAGGGGGAGGGGGGAGTGGAGAGTTAGTGCTACTGGTTGCAGGGTTATTTTTGGGGACTGAACAAAATATTTTGGAATAGATAGTGATGATTGTTGCACAATGAATATACAGTTCTTGAACAACACAGTTGTTAGGGGTCCCAACTCCCCACATAGTAAAAAATCTGTGTATAACTTCTAACTCCAAAAATTTAACTATTAATAGCCAACTGTTCACCAGAATCCTTACCAATAACATAAAAAGTTGATTAACACATATTTTGTATGTTATATGTATTATATACAGTATTCTTACAATTAAGTAAGCTAGAGAAAAATGTTATTAAGAAAATCATAAGGAAATACATTTACAGTACATACTATATTTATCTTAAAAAAACCCATGCATAAGTAGACCCATACTATTTAAACCCATGTTTTTAAGGGTCAACTGTACTAAAACCCAGTTTAAAATGGTAAGTTTGAGTAATACCCAACTTTTGCATCAATTTAGATGGGACTGGAGGAGATCATGCTAAGTGAAATAAGTCAAACAGAGAAAGTCAATTATTATATGGTTTCACTTATTTGTGGAACATAAGGAATAGCATGGAGCACATTAGGAGAAGGGAAAAATGAAGGGGGAGAAATCGAAGTGGGTGACGAACCATAAGAGACTATGGACGCCGGGAAACAAAATGAGGGTTTTAGAAGGGAAGGGGTAGAGAGATGGGTGAGCCTGGTGATAGGTATTAAGAAGGGCAGGGATTGCATGGAGCACTGAGTGCTATACGCAAACAATGAATCATGGAACACTACATCAAAAACTAATGATTTACTGTATGGTCACTAACATAACATAATAAAAATAAATGAATGAAGAAAGAAAAAGAAAGAAAGAAAGAAAGAAAGAAAGAAAGAAAGGAAGAAAAAAGAAAAGAAGGGAGGAAGAAAGGAAGAAAAGAAAGAAAGAAAGAAAGAAAGAAAGGAAGAAAGGAAGAAAGAAAGAAAGAAAGAAAGAAAGAAAAAGGAAGAAAGGAAGGTAAGGTTTTGATATATGTAATATATCTCTATAAAAAATAAAAAGTTAAAATAGATAAGATGAAAGTCCCCCTTTGGGGCGCCTGGGTGGCTCAGTGGGTTAAAGCCTCTACCTTCGGCTCAGGTCATGATCTCAGGGTCCTGGGATAGAGGCCCGCATTGGGCTCCCTGCTCAGTGGGGAGCCTGCTTCCTCCTCTCTCTCTCTCTGCCTACTTGTGATCTGCTTTCTCTCTCTCTGTCAAATAAATAAATAAATAAAATCTTTAAAAAAAAAAAGAAAGTCCCCCTTTGAGTACTCCTCATCCTAGTTATTTCCACCTTTTCTAAGGAACTCATGGTTATAAATTTGTATAATCCTGGTTGACTTTTCCCCCATGCATTTATATACCTATACTCATAATCCAGTGAATTCATTGTTCCACATGTTAAACTCATGCTAATTCATCCCCTGTACACACTCTTCAACATACTTAGTAGCCTCTCCTGGCAAATGGTTTAATAGTTCTTTTTTTTTAAGAAGTGAGTAAAGTTTTCTTTTTAAATTTCACATTAAATTTAAATAGCTTATATACAGTTCTTAAAGGAGAGGTGCCATAACATCCAGTTCTCTCAGGTCCCAGCATGATGCTTTAGACACTGTGAAAACCACAACAGGGTAGCTTAAGCAGTGACACAGAAAGCCCTGGCTCTAGCAGTGTGATGTTTCTGAGAAGAGAATAGGTAAGCAATACTGTCTAAATGTTACCTCAATATTTTCAAAGGTCAAATCTAGTCAGCCAGAGAGGAATAAAAAGTCAGCCATCAAATCTTGCCATTCGCAACGACATGGATGGAACTGGAGGGTATTATGCTGAGCGAAATAAGTCAATCAGAGAAAGACAATTATCATATGATCTCTCTGATATGAGGAACTTGAGGGGCAGGGTGGGGGGTTGTGGGGGGTAGGGAGGGAAAAATAATGAAACAAGATGGGATGGGGAAGGAGACAAACCATAAGAGACTTCTAATCTCATAAAACAAACTGAGGGTTACTGGGGGGTGGGAGGGTAGGGATAGGGTGGATGGGTTATGGACATTGGGGAGGGTTTGTGCTTTGGTGAATGCTGTGAAAGATGTAAGCCTGATGATTCACAGACCTGTACCCCTTGGGCAAATAATAAAAATAAAATGAAAAAAAAATGAAAAAAAAAAAGTCAGCCATCCTCTGAGAAAGTAAAGGGTTACTGCCAGTCACATTAAATAATAGAATCTCAGAGTTGTCAAATCAGAGTTATATAGGAAATGGTAGGTCTCTAAGTCCATACACCCCCATCCCCTAATCAGCACATAAACCCCCTTGACAATATCTGCTGCCATCAATCACCAGCCATTCTGCTTGAACTCAAGCAGTGATGAGACTGCTGTCTCCCAAGGCAGCATTTCCCTTTTTCAGTTAACTCTAATCATGAACAGGGCCCTCTAATGTGCATCTGTTTTATGAAAGCACCAGCCAAAAAACTCAGCAAAAGGGCAAAACACAGACAAGAGAATGGGATTGGAGGCAATGAATTCTTCCTATAACACAGGTCACTAAAACACCCTTCTCTGCCACAACAGTTAATTAATGGCAAAGTGGCTGCAAGGTGGATGTGGGGAACTGAAAGAAACCTGGTGTGCTACAGGCACAGCTCCCAATTCTTGCACACATATCCCCACCTCTGTTTTGGAGCCTTAGTCCCAGCTTCCAGGAGAATCAGGTATGCTTAGAGATTCTTAAGCATACATACCAGGAAGTATTTTACATTCCTATCTGGCACAAAGCCAAACAGCATGGCATGTATAATCAGGCACAAAAACCATTCTTTGCCCTCAAGGGAAAGAGATTTAATAACTATCACTAATTACATGAAAGATCATTATAATAAGGCTGCTAACAAATTGTTTTCCTTTTCCAGCATAGACACAATGAGCAATGAGCTTCAACAATAGCAATGAAAGTTTTGGTTATACAATAAACAGGAAAAAAAAGACAAGACAGGAAAGGAAAGGGAAAGATAAAATACAAGGCAAGACCTGTGTGGATGTCCTGTCTCAACATTCATGATTACCTATTAACATGTTAGAATGGGTCTAGCCCCACTTTTGCTGGACATTCCAACACAACCTACTTATTTCTACTTCTACCTTTGTATCCTTCTAATGGCTGCCCTCCACCCTCTGTACAAGGGTTTCTCCTACTGTTTCCTATCATCTTCTATTTTTCCTGGGTTTTCTGAAAGCCTACCTCAAGAACAGTGTCTTCCCATTTCAAAACAGCCCTGCAAGGCAAATATACCTTTATTAATCCTACATTCTACATGAGAAATCTAAGGCCAGACAGAGGAATAGATCCCTCAAAATGAACAAGAAGCAGTCAGGATTCAAGCAAAGTCTTGAGACTCAGGCCAAAATTAAGAGAGACAATTTATGACAGTATTGAAGAATATGGGCTTCAGAACCTGGGTTCAAATCCTGACTCTATAATTGCCTTGCTGAGTAATATAGAATAAGCTACTTAATATCTCTGATCCTATTTCCTCAGTTATAAAATAGAGAATAATATTGATCTACTTCATAGGGTTATTGTGAAGATGAAATAGCATAATACATATGAAACCCTTAGAATAGTCCCTGGCACAGTTAAATATTAACTGTTGTTGTTATTATTATTATTATCCTCTAAGTTGACATCATCTGCCCTAGAACCACAAGGAAACATGGCATCTGGGAAAAACTGCCCTCTCCAGCCAGGAAAGGGATTTAGGAGGTACTTTTGTAACTACTCTCATAATTTTCACAAATCTCTCACATTCCAAATATAATTTCCTTGACAGGCAGATTCTAATTTTTTTAAGAGTTTTTTAAATTTATTTATTTGACAGAGAGAGAGAGATGACAAGTAGGCAGAGAGGCAGGCAGAGAGAGAGAAATAAGCAGGCTCCCCACTGAGCAGAGAGCCCGATGCAGGACTCAATCCCAGGACCCTGAGATCATGACCTGAGCCAAAGGCAGAGGCTTAATCCACTGAACCACCCAGGTGCCCCAGATTCTATTTTTTTGAAGATTTTATTTATTCATTTGAGAGAGAGAGAGAGATAGCACAAGCCAGGGAGAGAGGTAGAGGGAGAGAGAGAAGCAGACTGCCTAATGAGCTGGGAGCTCAACATGCAGCTCAATCCCAGAACCCGGAGATCATGATCTGAGCTGAAGGCAGATGCTTAACCATCTGAACCACTTAGGTGTCCCAACAGGAGATTCTAAACAGCTGCCACTAAGGGAGACTAAGTCTGGATAGGGGAAGTTGACATGCATTGCCTGTGACAAGGCTCACCCTAAAGTGAGAGCTCAAGCTAGAATGGGGGTGGGCACAGTGAAACACTTCATAGATGACATAATTCTTCCTATTCAACAAAACTAGATGTCTTTGGAAAAGTTGGAAGATGCCAAATCAATATATAAGTCAACAGGGTTTCTTTAAATTAGCAGATATCATCTAGGGAAAAATATGATTTTACAAAGATATTTATAATTACAAAACAATATATAACTCCTAAAAGTAAGCCTACGAAAGTATGCATAAGCCCTTTGTAAAGAAAATAAATAAGCTTTTTTGAGAGACATTAAAATTGAAATGGAGAGCGAAATCATGCTTTTAGTTAGCCTCAATATTGTTAAAATGTTAATTCTCCTTAACTTGATCTAGTGACTAAATTTATTCAACCCAAAATCTCAGTAGGGATTTTAGAACACTTAATAAGTTCATTATAAAATGTATATTAATAAGTAAAAAAAAAACAAGAATAACCAAGACATGCCTGAAGGAAAAATTAAGGTGGAGTGACTTACAAAGATATAATAAAACTATAGTAATGAAGATAGGCCAATGGAACCAACTAGAAAGTACCAGAAATTCAAATATAGAGAAATATAGAGATATAGAGAAATATAGAGAAATTCAAATATAGAGAATGTGATTCACGAAAGATTATTGCAAATTATTGAGAAAATAAGAATATATTTAATAAATGGAAGAAAATAAAATCAGGTCCCTTTCTCACACCATATATAATAAATTCTTGAGGGAATAAATTCTTAAATATAAAAGCAAGACTATAAAAACTTTCAAAAAACAACTTAGAAGAATGACTTTATGGCCTCAGAGAAAATTTCTTAAACAAGAAATAAAAAAATATCACAAACAAAGAAATAAATAATTTTGACCACTTTAAGTGGGAACCTCTCTAAAAAGGTAGCATAAAGTAAAAGACAAGCTAGCCATTAACTGGGAGGAGATGTCTGCATAAGTGATTAATCTTCAAAATGTATAAGGAAGGTCTTTAAAATGTATAAAGAAGGTCTTTAAAAATGAAAGAATGACCAACAACACATTAGGAAAAAAGTGGGAAAAATTTGAGACGCACTTAAGGAATTATGATTAATAATCATATGAAAATAGGCTCAATCTGTTCAGAAATATTAAAAATGTAATAAAGTAATACCATAACAAGATGGTATTTTATAGCCACCAATCTGGCATGCATTAAAAACTTGACAATTGGAAGCCTAGCGTGCTCAGTCAGTTGAGTGTCTGACTTGATTTTGGCTCAGGTTATGATCTCAGGGTCATGAAACTGAGCCCCATGTCCGGCTCTGTGCTCACTGGGGAGTTTACTTAAGATTCTCTCCCTCTCAATGAATCTTGGATCACTGAAAAAATAAAGTAAAAAAAAAAATTCTCTCCCTCTCCCTCTGCCTCTCCTCTTCTCTCTCTCTCTCTCTCTCTCTCTCTCTCTCTTTCTCTGTCTCTCTCAAATAAATACATCTTTAAAAAATTGACAACAAAAGTGTTCAAAATGTGTGGAGTATGAGGAACTACATGCCTCTTGTGGAAAGCTTGAATAAAGAAACCATGGCTGAAAATTTCCCAAATCTGGGGAAAGAAATGGACATCCAGGTACATGAAGCTCAAAGTTTCACATTCAGGTTCAATTCAAAAACTTCACTGAGAAACATAATAAAAATAAAAAAAAATCATGGCCACTTAGGTGGCTTAGTCAGCTAAGCATCTGCCTTCAGCAGGTCATGATCTCAGGGTCCTGGGATCAGGCCCCGCACCTGGCTCCCTGCTGAGTGGGGAGTATGCTTCTTTCTCTCCCTCTGCCCCTCCCCCTGTTCATGCTCACACTCTCTTTTTCTGTCTCAAATAAATAAACAAAATCTTTCTAAAAATGTCAAAAATAAAACAAATGTCAAAAATCAAAGACAAAGAGAAAATCTTGAAAGTACCAAAGAAAAGGAGATCATCACATACAGAAGAATCCCCATAAGGCTATCAGTGAATTTCTCAGCAGAAACCTTGCAGATCAGGAAAATGGAATGCTTTATTCAAATTACTGAAAGAAAAATACTGCCAACCAAAAATACTTTCCCCAACAAAGCCATCAAAAACAACTGAAAGAGAGATAAAGACATTCCCAGATAAGTAAAAGCTGAAGATCACCACCACTAGAACTCTCCTACAAGGAATGTTAAAGGGAATTCTTCAAGGTGTAAAAAAGGATACTCACTAGTAACAAAATTGTATCAAAGTCTAAAACTCACTGGTAAAAGTAAATAGTCAAACTAAGAATACTCTAATACTGTAATATGGTAGCATGTAAATCACTTAATTCTAGTATAAAAACTAAATGACAAATTATAAATAACTATAGCTATAATATTTTTGTTAATGGATACACAATATAAAAAGATGTATGGAAGTGTTGAATCACTATGTTGTATACCTGAACTAATATTATCCTGTATGTTAATTAACTGGAATTTAAATAAAAACATACAAGAAAAAATGTAAGGAATTACATCAAAAACATAAAACTTGCAGAGGGTAAAAGTGTCAAGCTTTTGTATTTGGACAAACTTCAGTTGTTATCAGCTTAAAGTAGATTGTTAAAAACTCAAGGTGTTTTGTGATAACCTCATGGTAACAATAAAACAGAAACCTATAGTAGAGGCACAAAAGATAAAAAGGAATCAAAGCATACCAGTATGGGAAATCATCAAATCATAAAAGAAGAGATCAAGGAAAGAAAGAAAGAGTCAATAAAATACCCAGAAAACAATGAACAAAATGACAGTTATAAGTACTTATTTACCAATAATTTCTTTAAGTGGAAATTGATTAAAATTTCTGATCAAAAGACATAGAGTGACTGGATAAAATATAAGACCCAACTATATGTTGCCTATGAGATTGACTTCAGCTTTAAGGATATATTTAGGCTTCTTGAATTCTACATATGAGTGAAATCATATGGTTTTTGTCTTCCTCTGACTGACTTATTTAACTTAGCATTATGTCCTCTAAGTCAATTCATGTTGTTACAAATGGCAAGATTCCATTATTTTTTATGGCTGAATAATATTCCATTGTATATGTATATATTTTCTTTAACCATTCTTCTAACCTGGGTTGCTTCCATATGTTGACTATTGTACATAATGCTGAAATAAACACAGCGGTTCACAAGTCTTTGTGAATTAGTGTTTTCATTTTCTTTGGGTAAATATGAAGTAGTGGAATTATTGGGTCATATGGTAATTCCATTTTTTTATTTTTTAATAACATCCATACTTTTTTCCATACATTGAACCTCCATACATAAGAACCTCCATACATTGTTTTCCACAATGGTTGCACCAATTTTCATTCCCACCAACACTGTACAAGGGTTCCTTTCCACAGCCTTGCCAATACTTGTTATTTCTTGTGTTGTTGATTTTAGCCATTCTGAGAGGTGTAAAGTGATATCTCATTGTGGTTTTAACTTGCATTTCCCTGATGATTAGAGATGTAGAACATCTTTTCATGTATCTGTTGGCCATCAGTATGTCTTCTTTGGAAAAATGTCTATTCAGGAATTTAAGAAACAGTACAAATGAACAAAGGAAAGAAAAGAGACAAACAAAAATAGACTCTCGAACACACAGAATGAACTGGTAATTGCCAGAGGAGAGGTTAGTGTGTTATCTATGAAAGAGATAACAGAAATTAAGAATACACTTACCTCATTTTTCTTTATTTGGAGAGAGGAGAGCATGCATGTGCATACACGTGTGTGTGAGAGCAGGGGTGCAGGAGTGGCAGAGGGAGAGAGAGAACCTTAAGCTTGATCTCAGGACCTCAAGATCATGGCCTGAGCCAAAATCAAGAGCTGGTCCCTTAATGAAGAGTTGGACTGAGTTACCCAGGTGCCCCAAGAATACACTTATCTTGATGAACACTAATAAATATATAGAATTTTTGAATCATTATTTTGTATGCCTAAAACTAATATAACACTGTATGATAATTATACTTGAATTTAAAAAGTAAAATAAGAAAAGGATACATACAGGCTGAAAGTAAAGTAATGGAAAAAGATATTTCCATGAAAATGAAAACCAAAAGAGAGTAGGGGTAGCTATATCTATACCAGAAAAAAAATAATTAGACGTCAAAAACCGTAATAAGAGACAAAGAAGGTAATCATATAATCACAAAGGGGTCAAGATATCAAAAGGAATAACAATATTAAATACAAGTGCACCCAACATTTGAGCACCTAAATATATAAAGCAAGTATTAACAGATCTGAAGGGAAAGTAGCAATACAGTAATAGTAGGAGAATTCAGTATTCTACTTTCAACAATTTAGAGATCATCCAAGAGAAAATTAATAAGGAAATATTGGACCTAAACTACACTTTAGACTGGATGTATCTAACAGACATACACAGAAGATTCCATCCAACAGCAACAGAATACACATTCTCCTTAAGTGCTCATGGAACACTTTCCAGGATAGACCATGTGTTGTTAGTCCATAAACAATTCTTAACCAATTTAAAAAGACTGAAATCATTTCAAGTATCTTTTCTAACAACAATGAAAATCAAAACAATAATGAGATATCACCTGATACATGTTAGTATAGCTAATCAAAAAGTCAAAAGATAACAAGTGTTAGGATGTGGAGAAAAGTGAACCTTTGTGAACTATGGGTAGGAATGTAAATTGGTACAGTCATTATTCAAAACAGTTTGGAGGTACCTCAAAAAATTAAAAGTAGAACTATTATATGATCCAGCAATTCTACTTCTGGGTACATATCCAAAGGATATAAAATCACTATTTCAAAGAGAATTCTATACTCCCATGTTCACTACAGTTTTATTCACAGTAGTCAAGAGAGGGAAACAACATAAAAGTCAGTCAATAGATAAATGGATAAAGAAAATGTAGTATAGGGCGCCTGGGTGGCTCAGTGGGTTAAAGTCTCTGCCTTCGGCTCAGGTCATGATCTCAGGGTCCTGGGATCGAGGCCCACATCGGGCTCTCTGCTCAGCAGAGAGCCTGCTTCCTCCTCTCTCTCTGCCTGCCTCTCTGCCTACTTGTGATCTCTCTCTCTGTCAAATAAATAAATAAATCTAAAAAAAATTTTTAAAAAAGAAAATGTAGTATATATATATACAATGAAATATTATTCAGTCTTTTTTAAAAAAAGAAATACGGTCATTTGCAACACAGTTAAACCTAGAGGATATTTATATATGGAATCTAAAAAAATAAAAAAAAGCCAAACTCATGGAAAGTTGAATGATAGTTACCAGGGAAAAGGGGAGATATTGATCAAATGGTACTTTCAGTTATAAAATGAATAAATTCTGGAGATCCAGTGTATAGCATGTTGACTATAGGTAATAATATTGTATTGTATACTTGAAATATGCTGAGAATAGATCGCAAGTGTCCTCACCATAAAAAGTAATAATAATAGTTAACTATAGAAGTGATGTTAAATAGTTTGTGATAATAATTTCAAAATGCATATATATGTCAAAACATCACAGGAAATTGAGAGTGGGGGGTAGGGAGGGAAAAATAATGAAACAAGATGGGATGGGGAAGGAGACAAACCATAAGAGACTCCTAATCTCACAAAACAAACTGAGGGTTACTGGGGGGTGGGAGGGTAGGGATAGGATGGATGGGTTATGGACATTGGGGAGGGTTTGTGCTTTGGTAAATGCTGTGAAAGATGTAAGCCGGATGATTCACAGACCTGTACCCCTGGGGCAAGGAATAAAAAAATAAAAAAATAAAAATAAAAAAACATCACATTGTACACCTTAAATGCATACAATTTTATTTGTCAAAAATAAATTATTTCTTAAATGTTGAAAAAATATTTACTTTTTTGGAAGATTTTATTTATTTATTTGACAGAGAGATCACAAGTAGGCAGAGAGGCAGGCAGAGAGAGAGGAGGGAGCAGGCTCCCTGCCAATCAAGGAGCCCGATGTGGGACTCGATTCCAGGACCCCAAGATCATGACCTGAGCTGAAGGCAGAGGCTTAAACCACTGAGCCACCCAGGCACCTGAAAAAATATTTTAAGTCAAATTAAGTAAACACAAATGTTTCAAATATTTTCAATGGTACACATACTCAATATGTATGTATTCAAATATCTATCCAAATCCATATTTGATAGTATAATTGTTATTAAAAAAACACATTAGATGCTTCTGAAACAAACTATGCCCCATATTACACCTAAGTCTTCTCTCTTTAATTGGTTTTCATGGGTCACTTGGCTGCTTAGAGCTCGACACAATTTAGGTTTACATTAGTCAGATAGCCACAAAAATAATACTTGGGTCAAATTAAATCAAATTACCTAGGATTTACTTCACAAATATTGTGTGCAGGGTACTGTGTTCTTGTGGGGGGGGTGGCAGCAAACAAACAACATGTGTAGATGTGTACATATTAATTGACTGCCAAGACCTTTAGAAGTTCATTTTATCTGCACTTCCTTTATTTGCATTTTGTATAGGCCAAAATAAAGAAAAGGCTTCTAGTTAAGCTATTGAGATATGGAAGTACAAAGCCCCACCTTTTCTGATATATAGTAACATTATGACTATTGGTAAAAGCCAGAGCAGCAGTACAGTGTTCAACTGCACATTCAGCAGACGCATTACCTACAACACCGTTTCTATTAGTTTTTAAAAGCCTGGCAGTATCAGCCTGTTCAGGCTTCCCTGTAGCCCCTGTTCTCATACAAGTGACTGAATGGGGGAACAGAAATTTCACTAGTCAAATGGCCTCTGTCTAGCCACATACATGTTGGAGTAGCAGGAAGCAGATGCTAAGGGATAGAATAAAGTTGTTTTGAGTGTTGAGTTTTATAAGTTCTTTACAGTTTTTATAAATTTTTATAGATTTTATGAGTTTTATAAGTTCTTTATAGATTTTTGATACTAACCCTTTGTCAGACATGTCATTTGCATAATCCAGTTAAGACATGGGCAGAAGACATGGTAGACATTTTTCCAAAGAAGACATCCAGATGCCCAACAGACACACGAGAAGGTGCTCACCATCACTGATAATCAGGGAAATGAAAATCAAAACGACAATGAGATATCACTTCATACCTATCAAGAGTGGCTAAAATCAATAACACAAGAAAAAACAGGTGTTGGCGAGGATGCAGAGAAAAGGGAACCCTCTTGCTCTGTTGGTGGGAATGCAAGCTGGTGCAGCCACTTAGGAGAACAGTGTGGAGGTTCCTCAAAAAGCTAAATATAGGACTACCCTTTGATACAACAATTACATTACTAGGTATTTACCCAAAGGATACAAAAATACACATTTGAAGGGGTAAATACACCCTGATATTTATAGTAGCATTTTCAACAAGAGGCAAACTATGGAAAGAGCCCAAACGTCCATCAACTGAAGAATGGATAAAGAAGGTGCAGTATAGGGGCATCTGGGTGGCTCAGTTGGTTAAGCACCTGCCTTCAGCTTGGGTCATGAGCTCTGGGTCCTGTTATCAAGTCCCACACCAGGCTTCCTGCTTGGCTGTGAGTCCACTTCTCTCTCTCCCTCTGCCTGCTACTTGCCCTACTTATGTTCTCTTACTCTCTGTGAAATAAATAATATCATAAAAAAGATGTGATACACACACACACATACATATATATATATATAAATGTATATACATATATATACATATACGTATATATACATATACATATATACGTGTGTGTATATATACATATATATTACTCAGCCATCAAAAAGAATGAAATCTTGCCACTTGCAACAACGTGGATGGAGCTAGAGTGTGTTATGCTAGGCAAAATGAGTCAATCAAAGACAAATACCATATAATTTCACTCATAAGTGGAATTTAAGAAACAAAATGGATGAACATACGCAAGGGGGAAAAGAGAGAGAAGGAAACAAATCATAAAGAACAAATGGGGGTTGATGGAGGGAGGTGGGTGAGGGATACAATAGATGGGTGATAGATATTAAGGAGGGCACTTGTTATGATGAGCACTGGGTTTTATATGTAAATGATGAACCACTGAACTCTACTCCTGAAACCAATATTGAACTGTATGTCAACTAACTAGAATTTAAATTGTAACAACTGAGGCACTCAGGCACCCCTAAAATTTAAATTTTAAAAATTAATAATTAAATTTACAAAATAGATCATTTACAGATATCTTCTCCCATTCTGTACGTTGCCTTTTAGTTTTGTTGATTGTTTCCTTCATTGCACAGAAAGTTTTTATTTTGATGAAATTCCAATGGTTTATTTTCGCTTATATTTCCCTTGTCTCAGGATACATATGTAGAAAGAATTTACTCTGGACGATGTCAAAGAGGTTCCTGCCTGTATTCTCCTCTAGAGCTTTTATGGTTTCACGTCTCACATTTACGTTTTTAACCCATTTTGAATTCATTTTTGTGTATGGTGTAAGAAAGTGGTCCAGTTTCTTTCTTTTGCATGTTGCTGACCAGTTTTTCCAACACCATTTGTTGAGGAGACTGTCTTTTTCCCTTTGGATATTCATTCCTACTTTGTCAAAGATTAATTTACCACAGAGTTGTGCATTCATTTCTGGGTTTTCTATTCTGTTCTCTTGATCTATGTATCTATTTTCGTGCCAGTACCATACTGTTTTGATCACTACAGCTTAGTAATACAACTTGAAGTCTAGAATTGTGGTACCTCTAGCTTTGTTTTCCTTTTTCAAGCTTGCTTTGGCTATTCAGAGTCTTTTGTTGTTCCATACAAATTTTTGGATTGTTAGGATACAAAAATTCTCAATAAAATACTAGAAATTGAATCCAACAACATATTTTTAAAAATCATTCAGCATGATCAAATGGGTTTATTCCTGGGTTGCAAGGGTGGTTCAGTATCAGTGCTTCAAATTAAGTAATGTGATACAGCACATTAATAAAAGAAAGGATAAGAACCATATGATCATTTTAATAGATGCAGAAAAAGCATTTGACAAAGTACAACATCCATTCATAATAAAATCCCTCAGCAAAGTAGGGTTAGAGGGAACATATCTCAAGATAATAAAGGCCATATATGAAAAACCCACAGCTTACATCATCCCCAATGGGGAAAAACTAAGAGTTTTTCCTCTATAGTCAGGAATAAGACAGGGATGTCCACTTCCACCACTGTTATTTAGCATTTCTTTAGAGGTCCCACCACTGTTATTTAGCATTTCTTTAGAGGTACTAGAGTTCCTAGCCAGGAACAACAAAAAGAAATAAAAGGCATCCAAATCAGCAAGGAAGAAGTAAAACTTTCACTCTTCTCAGATGACATGATGGTTCTATATAGAAAACCCAAAACATTCCATCAAAAAATTGCTAAAATTAATACATGAAGTTCATAAAGTAGCAGATACAAAATCTATGCACAGAAATCTATTGTGTTTCTATACAACAATAATGAAGCAACAGGAAGAGAAATCAAAGAATAGATCCCTTCATAATTGCACCCAAAACTGTAAGATACCAGGAATAAACCTAACCAAAGTGGTAAAAGACTTGTACTCTGAAAGCTATAAATCACTGATGAAAGCAACTGAAGATGACACAAAGAAATAAAGACATTCCATGATCATGGACTGGAAGAAAAAATATTGTTAAAATGTCTCTACTACTCAAAGCAATCTACACATTTAATGCAATCCCTAACAAAATACCACCAGCATTTTTCACAGAGCTAGAACAAACAATCCTAAGATTTGTATGGAACCACAATAGATGATTAAAAAAAAAAAAAAAAAAACCTCCCAAGCTCTAAAATTCCCTGGCTATATGAGTCAACAACCATTGCTCACAGACCATTTTAAGAAGGATCCAATCCAAGCCTTTTGGCTGGATCCAATTCAAGTTCAGTCAAACAAAAACTTCAGCCAGAATTTCTTTCCCTAAGCAAGGCCCATGGGCAGTCACTAGGGAATGATTCCTGGAGAATGAATACAAACAATATACCAATGACATATCAATGTTGAAGGCTAAATAAAGGGTCCACAGGACATATAATTAGCACAAGTGAGATTATAGTGATATTCATCCTATTTTTTAAGGCCTGTTTTTAAGCATCTTCAAACAGCAAAAACTTCTATCATCAAAAATTAATGATGTATTTTATGGTGACTAATATAACACAATAAAAAAAAAACTTCTAGTAGGCAACTTAGTAGGATTAATAGAAACAATGCTGAGCTAAACAACCAGAAGGGCTAAATTAGAGATTTGGTTGTGCTCTGCAATTCTAACTTGCTATATACCCCTAGGTAAGTTATGTCCCATTTTGAGGACTCAGTTCCTTCATCCTCTATCTGCAATGGGGGTGAGAAACACTGGTGATGAGAGACTTTCGTGAGATAGGACACATCCTAAGTGATCCATAAAAGTTTAAAGAAAGCCTATAGATAATTAAAGGAACTATCATAACAAAACAGGCTTCTCCATTATGACATCTATTTAGCTAGTAAAAGTAATGAGAGGATGGGATTCCAGGCTGAGAAAATACTGCTTTTCGTTGAGCATGCTAAAGCCATGGAGGATCCACTGGTAAGGAGGGGCTCCCTAAACAATTGGCAGTGATGGTAATAATGGTGAGAGTGACAAATGTCCTTCTGGGGAGAGAATTCCCCTCCTCTTCCCATTTATTCCCTCCTTTTTCCCTTGGGCTCTTCTCTCCCATTACCCACCCCTGTTCCTGTTATCTGTTTAGTTTCTATCTTGTATTTAGCAAGGCCAAGAAAGCTGATGCAGTTATTTTGTTTAGTTATCTATTATCTGATTAGGAGCAATTACACCTTCTTGGTCTTCTACTGCTAGGTAGGGGGCAGTAGATGGGTGGTGAGGTGGGTGGTTGTGAAGTGCTGGTGGTGGAAGGAAAGGAGAGGCACAAAAGTTAGATCGCCCAAATGTTATCTTCAACTACTTTTTAACAAAGAACTCTAAGCCCTAACCACCCCAAATATATTTCTCCTTGTATAGCTGTATATTTTCTCAGCAGAAAATAAGAAAATCAAAGTGAAGCAAAGAAGTGCCCTTTTATGATGTAGGAAAGGACATCCTTCTACCTTTATAGGACATCATCTGCACTTGCAGGAGGTCTTTGTGTTGCCTTCTCTAGCACCATTCCTATAGAAGGATCAAGGGGGAAGCACTTGGGCCTAGTGCCACTTTAGATACTCTGTTATAGAAAACCACCCTCCCAGTCTCCCTCTCAATGCCATCATACCTCATCCAAAAAAAAACAGCCATGTCAGTCTAATGTTTTATGTGAGGAAACAAAAATTAAGCTGAATGGATCTACTTATGAACTCTAGTTATTTCTGTTCCAGAGCTGAAGGGCTGTATTTGGAGATGCAGGTAGGGGACAACCAGGGAATAGTCTCCAGTATGCCCCCAATCAAGAAAGAGAAGGGATGCCTGTGCTTTGGTGAATGCTGTGAAAGGTATAAGCCTGATGATTCACAGACCTGTACCCCTGGGGCAAATTAATAATAATAATAATAATAATAATAATAATAAAAGAGAAGGGATGCCTGGGTAGCTCAGTTGGCTAAGCATCTGACTCTTGATTTTGGCTCAGGTCCTAATCTCAGGGTCATAAGATCAAGCCCCATGTCAGCCTCCCTGCTCAGCACAGTGTCTACTTGAGATTCTCCCTCTCTTTCTCTCTCTCTCCTCTCTCTCAAATAAAAAATTAAACAAAACCTTAAAAGAGAGAGAGAGAGAGAGAGAGAGAGAGAGAGAGAGAGAGAGAGAGAGAGAAATGGAGCAAGTATAGGCTAGAAGTAAAGCTTTTGGAAAAGTAGTGAAGGCCAAAGGGAAGAGGATGGTTTGCTGAGGTGTCCCTTCATGATATAAATCCTTGTAATGGCATCTTATAAATACTGAGTGTTCTGGGTCAGCTAGGAAATTCAAGGACTTTTAGAAGACACTCCAACTTAAACCAGTAAGTGCTGTCCGGAGATTAGAATTCTAGACCTTTGAGATTGGCAGAGACTCAGTGCTGACCCTTTGTTCTGACATATTGTTGTCCCAACTCAGCCCACACCCAAGTTTGATACCCACACAGGAAAGCAGATCACCTGACCAGATGCACTCCCCTGGGAAACAAGTTATCTCAATGACTACAGAGTGGTAAGACGAAGGATGGGGAAGAAAGATAAGAAAGAAGTAGACACAAAGACAAACTTGGTAGACTTGGAGATTTCATAGCCAGGGTCTATCTAAGGAGTGTCCTGATCTCCCTGAGGGGATCAAGAAAGGTAGAGGCTGGCCCTGGCAGAGTCATAAAGAGGACTAGAGACTAGCAGCCTAGGCAATGCTACTGACAAGCCTGGCCTTTTTATGGCTTAACCAGGGGTAATTTTGGCCCCAGGCGAGGACAGAAACAGGCCATCATGAGAGAGCTAATAACCCTGCCATCTTGGAACTAGAACTGCAGGACAAGAAGGAACCAAAAGAGAACTTCCGGGGCTAAACTATCATGATCTGGTGGCCCTGAAAGTACCAGTGGCACTCCTTTGCTGGGTGGCTGTCTTCTGCACTGACATGATCCTTTGCCTTACTTGTGGTTTCTGGCCCTCAAGAAACCAAACCCAACATTCAATCTTCTCTTTTAAGGGAAGAGCAAGCCTAATCTCTCATGGAGGCATAGACTTCAGAATTGCTAACCTCATTTCATAACAAGTAGGACTTTTGAGTCCCACAGTGGTCATGGGGAGTGGGGAAAGCATTGGATTGTGAGCCCCAAGAAGCTCAGGTTTCAGGTACTACTCTAAGTAACCTGGGTCTCTGGAAAAGTTGGTCTCCATGCTCTGGTATTCATCTGAACCAGAATTTGCACCTCTCTGCCCTGTTCTGCTAATCTTAGAATTCTATATATGAGAGAGGGTAAATCATGGCCATGACTTCAAAGACAATATCAAACTGTTGCATGTTTTTCAAATATCAGGGTCTGATATTTGAGAAAAAGTAGAGCTCACTATCCCCATTTTATAGATGAGAAAAATTAAAGGTTCAAAGTTATAAAGAAATATGTTAAAGTACTACCTGACTCTCATCCAGTCTTCAAGAGTTTGAAATATTTCCTATGGGGCATGGAGCCTTAAGAGACAGTCCATGTAGAAGGTGAGCTGGCCCCATGGAAATGGAGGGGCTAGGAAAGTATGTATGTTTATAGCCCTCTCTTCCTATGGTGTCTCTGTGAACCTTTTTATTTCCATCCACCTTTTCCTTTTTTCTTTGATTACTTCCTTTCCTTGCTTCTCTCATGGTCCCTTCTCCCCTCCAAATCATTCTCAGGCAAAGGTTTGATATCAATCATTTATTCTTCAGATTGAATAGGCTAAAGTTAATACTCACTTATTTTCTCTCAAAGGGTCCGTATCCTAAAACAAAGTTGTAATTACAAAACGAAAGTCTGTGGTTCTTAACAAAGAGCAACCTGGCTTTAGAAAGACACTGGGAGAGGCCTATATAAGGAGGTGAGCTTGAGGCCTGGATATTTATACCTCTGGAAGCTTACTACTCAATGGATACGGGTAACTTTGGCAGAGATCAAGAGAAAACTATTTCTTGACTTAGAGTCTGGCTGCTCAAAGAACAAGAAGGAAGTTTCTGAGCAGAATTGTTTTATCATGCCACCTTGTGTCTTCTTCCCAGGTAGTACCAACTGGTCGGTGCCTCACAGAAAGAGCCTCTTCACCTGGGGATAAGGTGTTACCTGTTAATGTGTCAATGGTCTCTCCACCCTCTTCTCAACAACTGTAGCATTGAGCCAAATTCTTCCTGTTCCCACTGGGTAGCTCTATCAAATTAATTTGATGTACTGTTCTCAGTGGATGCAGACTGGTAAACACAGGTAATCCGGACTCTAGAATCATGAAAGATCCTCAGACTGGTGGCAGATAAGGCCTTTAGAAACCACCTGGTCCAAACTCTTGAGTTGTCAGTTGAGACACTGAGGCCCAGAAAAGGAAAGGTCCCTGCCTCACATTCCCCAGAGAATCAGAAGCAGAGCTGGCCCTTCACATCAGGTCTCTGACTCCCCAGCCCAGTGTTCCTGCTACTTTCACTGTGCTCTTCCTGCACAATAATCTGTCCAGTGTTTTATCTCTCCATCTCCAGGAGCTTTACCATTCCCTATTCCCCCACAGAGAGTTCCCCCTGCTCAACACACACAAACTGACCTTTGTTATGCCTATATGGCACATTTCCAACAGAGAAGAACCATTCGACCTCAAAAGGCTAACATAGTTTCTGCCTAATACTCTCTATTCGTTTGCCTCTCCTGTCCTCTTAGCATATCTGCCTGCTTTCTTGGCTCTTCTAAGGCAAAAGACTTAGGAAAAGTCAGCCTGTGACTCAGGCATCCCTGGATCTGAGTTCCAATCCTAGTCAAGTAAGGGGGAGGATACTTAGGTCCCTTACATTCAATTGATCAGTCCAGCCCACCATGCTCAGGAAGTACCATCATTAATGTTGATATCTGGCTTCTTGCTTAAGGCTCTAGTCTACTTTGCTTTATCCATATCCTCTGAATGGCAATAGTACATATATGTCTCTGAAAGAAAATGGTACCTATATGTATTTAGACTAGGAGGTGTCAGACACCCTCATGGCTGGATCTCTAACAGGAATAGTCCATATGAAGACTAAGCACCCAAATCCTTTGCCCCAGGATTCATATCCTAGAGATCTGCAATTAGTCTTCATGTCCTCCAGAAATTAGTACCCTGTGTCAACTTGAGGAATCAAATCCATTCTGGGAACAGAGCTAAAGTAGAAAACGTCAATTCTCTCATTCAAAACTAAGATATCCCAAATCAAGGTTTTTCAAAGAAGACTCATTTCTTAAAACTACAAAAGAAATCCATGGGCTTCTGAGAATGTTTTCTCTGGTGATCCTCCAATAAGCAAGACAGGGTACCTGGAAAGAGGCCTTTTGAGATGTCAGATACCTTTAGCCCTTGTCTAAAAGGCAGTTGTGTTAAGTGCTGGACAGTTACTTTTGTTCAGGGCTTAGTAAACACTGGCAAGGAGATATTAATAGTGCTAGCAATGAGAAGCCATGAGGAGAAAAAGAGGTTTACCCTAACTCATAATAATATCTGTATTGATGAAAAAAATTACACATACAATTATTATTTTCCAAAATTTTATACTTCTGAAAGAGCACTCAGTCAATCATGGTCTTCCACTTCTCAGGTGATCAAGACCACGAAGGTAGTATAAACATTGTACTAGGTTGGCCCAAGGTAATCTTTAAATGAACCCAGGGATTGGATACAGAGAGAAAAACAGGCCTCAGGGCCAGATCACAACCTTCAACCGAGGTAGCCAATCAAATCACTAATTCATTTTATGGATCAAGAACTGGGCCTCAGGAGGAAAGATCCACCACCAAGAGAACAATACAGACTCTCTTCTACTGGTGTCAGCTCTTAAATATCATTTGCCTACTGAAAAAAAGCAATGTGTTTCAAGAAATTAGCTTAGACTACAGCATAAGGGTTATCAGCATTAAATAAGGAAGTAGACAAGTAGTTCAGGTTTTCCTGACAGATGCTGGCCAGTTCTCAGAGGGTCAGGATGATTTGGTTATAAGTCCTGCCTGGAGGCCATGGGATATACTATATGACCTTCAAGGTTGCTTTATATTTGGGGAATTCTAAGGGATACTTGAATTTGGAAATCCCGTGTCAGGCAACAGCCAGATTTAAGGTTCTCTCTGAGCTAAAGATGGCTCCATATTAAAAAAAAATTCCCTTCCAATTAGCCAAAGGATGCATTGGATGATCTCATCCAAAGCATGTGCAGTAAGAAGCCGGTAAGATGGATTATGTGAATGCATATAAGTGTTAATAATGTCATTTGAAATTCTACTATGGAGGATATAAATCTCTATAATCTAGGATGAAAGGAGGTTCTTACTAAAAATCTCTATAATCTAGGATGAAAGGAGGTTCTTACTAATATCAGACTCAACTCACAGTTCCTGTAATGAGTCACCTCTAGGACCACAAACAAAACTGTCTACATCGATGGTTAAGGCTAAAGGCCTATCTCCATTTGAAGCTTTGAGTGGATAAACAAGGGCTGGCATAAATGAGCTCATCACAAGAAAGCAAAACACTGTTGCCATTAGCCTGGACTGGGAGGTAGGTCCTCAAGTGTTAACAGTCTTGTTAGCAGGCCAAGAATAGCCTTTCCTGATTGTTCTACATCCCAGAAGGCACAGGATTAAAATTCAAGAGGGGCATAACATCACTAAAAATTATAGATTAGTATCCACAAAGAATCAGTCCCTCCACTGAAATAATCCTTAGTTGGCAAAGACTGACAGAACCAACATTTTCAGAATTCTAGAATCTGATCCAAAACTTATTGCAACCAGGGTTTTTCTTGATATAGAAAGAGAAACCTAGAATGTGATAATAGAATATAGAGGCATTTTTTCTCATTTGTCTACTATCCCTGTTTCCTCAGCAGCTGAAAGGAAGGTGGGCCACATTCCTCATGCAACTTGTTGGTGCCAGACTAATGGTCTTGCCTTGTTCTTAAAATACTGTGGCTGTGTGTTTTGACCTGTATGGCCCTGAAGTACAGACACAGTGGCTGACCTTTGCTTTTTACTCCCACCCCCTGGGGCTTAAGTGGCTTTCTAGCCTGTGACTGCCTTTACTGAAAAATTTAAAGATATGCATTGCTCCTGATAACCTAGAGATAGGCATGGCAGAAAGGGAGAACAGAGAATAGACCCAACACAGCACAGGAAGGAAGAGACTGAAGAAGACATTTCTTGGGAGAATAAGGACTGGGAAGGGCCACTGTACATACCCAGGAAATTGGGGCACAAGATACATGCCTTGGACCAGATGCATACTCAGAAAAAGTATGACGAGATTGTAGACTTGCAATTTTGGAGGATCTGTGGGTTCCATGCAAGTAGCAAAGTAGGAAAAGAAAAGTAAGGCAGAGCTGTGGGCAGCCTGGAGTAATACTGAAGAAGTGACCCAGCTCAGAGCCAAGCTGCAAAGACCAGGACATTAGTTGTTTTTTTTTGGTCTTGGTTTAGTATTTAAAGGAATTTCTCTCAGGTCACAGGCTGACCAACAAGATAACATAACAGAGACTTCAGTGACCACACATGACAAGGAATGTAGTCTGGGGTGGGGGGAAGTTTGGAGAATTTACTAAACAAATAGACAACAACATCCCTCAACAACCAACAATATCAAACTCTGGGGATGGTGAAGAATCTGATTTCTAGGGTTACCACACTATAATGTTCAAAATGTCTAGTTTTAACAAAAAAATTTTTTCTGAAAGGCATACAAAGCATACAAAGAAACAGGAAATTATGGTCCACTGACAGGAAAAAACATGACACAAATCATACCTGAGGAAGCTGAGACACTGTAATTACTAGACAAAGATTTTAACTGTCTTAAGATTCAGGAGGTCTAGGTTTAAGTGCTGCCTTTTTCACTAACTCTCTACATGAGTAAAAAGTCACTTCCATTCTCTGGATTTATGTTTCCTCAGAATCTATACAGTGAGGAGGTCTGGCTGATCAGTGTTCACAAGCTAGGACTTGGAGAGACAATTTAGCCCAAAGATGTGTTCCATTTGTCTCTTACAGTGTTTCTTTAAAAAAAAAGTCAATCACTGGTCAACATTTTAAAAATATGGAAATTTTTACATAAAATCCAATTTCTGGACTTTCTTGAAAAAAATGGAAGAGCTCAGCCCACTGGACTTTTCTCCTTCCTACACCCTACCTCACCAATGAGAACCATCCAAATCACTTTTGTTCATTTTTGAAGGCATAGATTTTCCAACTGAATGTAGACCCATGCATACTCAACTCTCAGATTGCTTTACTCATATAAGTTACTGGCCTAGCCCTTACAAATATCTAAGTTGGCCACTGCTGACCAAGATGAGTCTTTCCATCTCTAAATCTACTATGAGTATAAGGTTTCATACAAGTGAATATCTTTCCTAAAATGCAGTTAAAGAGATTCTACATAATTAAAAGCCAAGTAACACTCTGAAAGGGTGAGCTTCCCCATAAACAGGAGAATTTCTATTTCTGTGACATCTGATCTGTACAATTGCAAGGCATGACAGTAATGAACTAATTAGTTCATTCTTTCATCCCCTGCCTCAAGCCAGGCCAGAAACCAGAGAAATCTAGAATTTGAAGAAACAAGGAAAATACATGATGATGACATCTGAATGGGCTCTTTACTTTCTGACCAAAACCATGTTTTATCACACAGGCTTCACATACCACCACCACTAACAGGTTGTCATGTGCCCTGTGCTCATCCTGTCCTCAGGTGAGGAGTATGACCTCCCTGGGCCATGGCCCAGAGTCAGAAACAAAGCCCTTTTTTATACAGTGACAAAGAAAAAGAGCCTGAATGGTTTGAGGTTAGGGCTCAGCATGTAAAAGTCCTACCACAGGGGTGGGATTGCAATTTCTAGGTACAATCATATCCCAGCTTTCAGCTCCTAAGGGAAAATCAGTCCAGGAAAGCAGCTGAAGATGTCAACAGCTAGATATGGGGACCGATGTTCAATAAGCTGTAATTTACTTAACCTGACCAACTTCTGGGAAAGTACATCAACTCTTGCAATGCTCTTGTGAAACCTTATCCCATGTTCAGAAGGGAGAAAATCTGAGAACACACACAAAGAAAATAAAATTCTGAACAGTAGGAGAGGCAGATACTTGACTGTGTAGAAGATACGTATACCTAGCAATGTCATGTAAAGCAGCCAAAATAGGACCAAGCTTCCAATTATAGGTATACCACCAGTTACCAATTTTCACAAGACTTAATTATCCCCAATTTACAAGGAGAAAAACTGAGTTTCAAAGATGTACAGGAAACTTCTCAAGCTGCACATCTAACAGCACAACTGAAGCAAGAATCTGAGTTTCTTATATAAGTAAAAATATATATTGAGACTTCATCAAGATAAAAAGCTTCTGCATAGCAAAGGAAACAATCAACAAAACTAAAAGGCAACCTACAGAATGGGAAAAGATATTTTCAAATGAAATATCTAATAAAGGGTTAGTATCCAAAATATATAAAGAATTTATAAAACTCAACACCAAAAAACAAATAATCCAGTTAAAAAATTAGCAAAAGACATGGATGGACATTTTTCCAAAGAAGACATACAGATGGTCAACAGACACATGGAAAGATGCTCAATATCACTGATCATTGGAGAAATACAAACAAAACTACAGTGAGATAGCACCACACACCTGTGAGAATGGCTAAAATTAACAACACAAGAAACCACAGGTTTTGGCAAGAATGTGGAGAAACGGGAACCCCCATGCATTGTTGGTAGGAATGCAAACTGGTATAGCCATTCTGGAAGACAGTATGGAGGTTCCATAAAAAGTTCACAATAGAACTACCCTTAAATCCAGCAAATTCACCACGAGGTAGTTACCCAAAGGATACAAAATTACTGATTGAAAGGGATACATGCATCCTGATATCTATAACAGCATTATCAATAATAGCTAAACTATAGAGAGAGCCCAAATGTCCATCAACTGATGAGTAGATAAAGGGATGTGGGGAGGGTGCCTGGGTGGCTCATTCAGTTAAGTGTCTGCCTTCAGCTCAGGTCTTGATTCCAGGGTCCTGGGATCAGCCCCTCTGTTGGGCTCCCTGCTTGGTGGGGAGTCTGCTGCTCTCTCTCCCTCTTCCTTCCACTCACCCTGCTTGTGCTCTCTCTCTCTCTAAAAAAAATTTTAAAAAGAGGATGTGGTGTGTGTGTGTGTGTGTGTGTGTAGTGGAATATTACTCATCCATAAAAAAAGAATGAAATCTTGCCATTTGCAATGACATGGATAGAGCTAGACAGTATTATGCTACATGAAATAAATCAGTCAGAGAAAGACAAATAACATATGATTTCATTCATAAGTGGAATTTAACAAACAAATGGACATAGGGGTAGAAAAAGAGAGAGGAAAGCCAAAAAACAGACTCTTAACGATAGAGAACAAACTGATGGCTACAGAAGGGGAGGTGGGTGAGAGGATGGGTTAAATAGTTGATGGGTACTTAGGAGGGCACTTGTGATGAGCACTGGGTGTTGTATATAAGTGATGAATCACTAAATTCTACATCTGAAACTAATATTGCACTGTATTTTAACTAGCTGAAATTTAAAGAAAAACTTGGGGGGAAAAGAATCTGGGTCTCTTAGATTGCACACTGGATTTTAATCTGCTTAATAAAAGGTAAGGCTAGCTTGGACAGAACTACCCTAAGCACCCTTGATTATCCATCCTAGGACTGGATGCTCATACAACAATGGGACTTCCAGATAGGGAATGGGGATGCCCCAGTGACCAAGTTGGTTCAAAGATCTACAAAGGTGTCCAGTTAGAATGGAGTTCAGAAGAAAGTGCATTCCCACCTACTATACTTTCATGTTATATGTCAAATAACGTAGGGATGATGTTTTCAAGGAGCTACTGAATCTCAGCTACCAGTGAGTCTGGATAAAACAGGCAACTGTCCCGTAACATAAAGGTACAGTATCCCAGAAAATCACCTATCTACCTACCAACTACGTCAACACTTAGTTCAATAGTTTGGTATGATTCCTTTAAATGCCTTATCTAGACATGTCAGAACCTGAATAAATTCTAGAGAGTGCTTCAGAGATGGAGAAAATAAAGGTCATTATCATATACCAAATGGTTGGGAGAGCCATGACTAGAACTCAGGTATCTTATTTCTTAATATTTTTAGTACCATTTCCATAAGACCAATTCTACCCTCAATGAAAATCAATGCAGAATAACAGAGATAGTGATTTTATTTTAAAAATATCTACTAGGAAGGAGCCTAGTAGATCATCATTCAATCCCTTGAATATCACAGAATCTTACCAGAAATGTAAACCTAAATACTCATTAAGGAAAACTGAAGTTCTACCTGTGAGATAATATTCATATCATTCATGCAACAGCCTGACTCCATTTCCTTTTACTGATGATACCAGAACAGCTGGCCCTGGGGCGCCTGGGTGGCTCAGTCGTTAAGTGTCTGCCTGCGGCTCAGGTCATGATCCCAGAGTCCTGAGATCAAGCCCCACATCAGGCTCCCTGCTCTGTGGGAAGTCTGGTTCTCTCTCTCTGTCACTCCCCCTGCTTGTGTGTCCCTCTCTCGCTGTGTTTCTCTCTGTCAAATAAATAAATAAAATCTTAAAAAAAAGAAGAGCTGGCCCCTAAGGTTCTATGGTACTCCCCTATAGAGACCATTCAACTATTATTAAGCAAAAAGGTTCACAATGATTAAATGCTCATCCTGAAAACAATCTCAGGCAACAAGCAATGCTATATCTTAGATTCTCAAAGAATAAACATTGGTATAGTAGACAGAATATTTGATCTCTAAGTTATGATTTGGGCCATCATTAATTAATGGTTCTGGTCTATTATCACAGTCCTCAGTCTACACTTACACTATCTACACTATCTAATACAGTAGCAACTAGCCACATGTGGCTAATGAACACATTAAATGTGACTAATATGAATGAAAATGTGCTGTCAATATAGAATACACTCCAGATTTCACTTAGAAAAATATATTTATTAATAATGTTCATAATGATAACACATGATGTTCTATGATAATATTTCAGATACACTGGGCTAAGAAAAATAAATTAAAGTTAATTTCACCTGTAATTTTTTTACTTTTTTTTTTACTATGGCTATTAGAAAATTTTAAATTATGTTTGTTGCTTATACTTGTTGCTCACATTATATTTCTACTGGCCTGTGCTGGTATAGACCAGTGGTTCCTAACATCGAAGATTTTGATTTAACTAGCTCGGAGCCTGAGTTTTGATTTTTTTAAAGTTGCCAAAGTGATTTATTTCATTATGCAGCCAAGACTGAAAACCACTAGACTAGTCTCCATACCATGCATGCCTGAGTCAGCCAGCAGTCTTCTCAAAGATCAGCTTCAGCCCATGCAAGTGGCTGCTGGGACCGTGTGCTTAAAGGAACACTTCTCTTGACCTTGCATGTAGAAGCATAAATGTCATTTCCTTAATAAGCCAAAGCCTGGCTTTGCCATTTGCCCCCCTAAGTCATTCTGCCTTGCTCAATCATTTTACTCCATCCCTTGATTTACTGTTTATTATAAAAATGATGCTTTGGGGCACCTGGGTGGCTCAGTTGGTTAAGCATCTACCTTTGGCTCAGGTCATGATCCCAGGGTCCTACGATCCTTGCTGAGTGGGGAGCCTTGTTCTCCCTCTCCCTCTGCTGCTTTCCCTGCCTGTGCTCTCCCTCTGTCAAATAAATAAATAAAATATTTTTCTAAAATGACATTTCACAGAAAGTGAAATACATTTGAATTGGGATGACAGTTTAGCCCTTTCTTTAAAGAAGGCTCTGTTAGCCCAAGATATACAAGCTGTTTCTTTATAGGACCTCACACTCGTTCCAAAGGGCCATGGTTACTGATGTGTTCTTTCTGACTACCGCTGGGACCAATTTATCAAGCAGCAACACTGAGTTAGGACAGAGATAACATTTGAAGACTCTGATGGAAGATGCCACATAGGTAGAGGAAAAATGATTGGATATTTCATTTGGAGAGTCCTAGGACAGAAGAGGATGAGAAATCATTTTGTCCATTCCTTTGCTTCTGAATACTGTCATCACCTAAATCATTCCAACCAGATAACAGTGTTTCCTGGGCTTACAGCCCTCCAAGGAAGGAGGCCTCTTTTAACCATTAAGGCCAGCCTTGATACATAGACCTTTTGGGGCTAATAAATTGGTGGTGGTGATAATGAGGAGGATAATGATGATAAAGCAAGTTACCATTTGCCAAGTACTCACTGTGTGGCAAGCACTATGCTAAACACTTTACTCCCTTATGTGATATCATTTAATCATCATAAAAATTATTTTATCCCTATTCTTCAGTTGAGAAAATCAAGGTTCAGGGAATTAAGTCTTACCAAAAGCCAAGGAGTTGGGAGGTAATAAAGCTGATATTGCATTTCAGGTTGTCTGATTCCAAGTAACCTGTTCTTTCACTCATGTGACAATATCACCATTGTAGTATTGAGGCCCTTCATCTTCCAAGACCCCAAACCAGTCTCATCTTTTGTCTGACATCAGGTATCCTACAGAAGAAACTAACAAAAGGTGATAGGCTATAATAAGGGTGATCATAAGACATCCTGATATAGCCCAGGTACTTGTACTGCTGCAAAGTTATTTCCATGTGCACGATCTCATTCATTGTGATATCCACTGGCATGAAAGAACTATCAACACCATTTTGTGGATGGGGAAAATCAGAGCTCACAAATACCAAAGAACAGATTCTAGCTCATAACTCCCAAGAGCTGGGATGTCAGGCCAATGCTCTTACCCCATGGTATCTTGCCAATTGGTGACCCAGAGGAAACAGTAACTGTTAAGGAGCCCTTTCTCAAGACCCTGTTCCATTAAGGGCCAGGTTCTTCATGGCACAATGTCAAAAGGGCCAAGGTCTTACAAGAACTATCAAGCTGCCTGCTTCCTACCCTCAACACATCTTATATCCCAGCCACCTGACTCAATGTAAAATCTGCAATCAGTAAACTGTAGCCCCTGAGAGGCTAGGGAACCCACAGTCTTACATTAACAGCTGAAGACAACACAGAGGGGTGTTCACGTTTCCCTAAATAAGAGAAAGAAGGCAAAGGAGGCAGAGAGAAGTGAGGAGGTGAGGGTAAGGGAAGAAAGGGATCTACAAAAAGAAAGAACAAAAGAGGGGAGACAAGGAAAATAATAAAAGCAGAAAAGAAGAGAGATAAGAAATGTAAGTTCACAGCAATATAGAGTTAAAAGAGTTTTCAAAAATCATCCAGACCAAAAGGGAAGTGATTTGTACAAAGTCACAACAGGTAGGAGGCAGGAGGCAGACAAAATATGGGGAATGTTAAAATAAACGAGGGGAAAATAAAGACTCAAAATTAGAAGGGGAAAGATTAAAGGAGGCCCATGTCCTAGATAAAAGACCAAAAAAGGGGAAGGGAAATGTGAGAGGAGCCACCAGGAGAAAAATGAGCAGAAGAACAAAGGCCGGAGAGGGGAAAGCCAGGGATAGGTAGCCAAGGAGACAGGAGAAGAAAGTGAAGGCTGAAGAGAGAGGAGAGTGAAGGCTGACACTCACCCTCACAAAGCTGGCAGGAAACCATCCCTCCTCATCGTCGATCTGGCCCCACCACCAATCCTTGTTGGAAGCATCCAAGACTTTGATGACGTCGCCAGCCTTAAATGCCAACTCCCGGTTGGCCATGGTGACGTGATCCCATACTGCCTCAGCACTAACGATGGAATCTCCAGTGATCAGCTTAGGAGACAAAATAAGAATGTGTTCAGTCCACACAGCTGGCTACCTTACTTGCCCCATACCCCACCCACAGCACTCTAGTAGTTATGGAAAAACTGACATACTGGTGGTGAAGGGTTGGGGAGAGGGAGGTGGCACTAGGAGCACAAGTTCCACTGGACCACAAAACAAACAATACTTGTCAAGTCTCCATTGGCCAGTGGGTGGAATGGCCCAGAATGTGAATATGGACTACACAGTCCTCATGGTTTTATTCCTACTCATGAGATTTTTCCCCAGAGAAAAAAGAAAGTTCAGTGCATCTTTCTGTGGTGCTTCAAGGCTCCCTTGGGTCTGGAATGGGTGAAGAGGCTGAAATCAAAGGCTAAAACGAAACTCAAACATATTTGCTCTAAATTTTCTGTGTCCCTCCCCTTGTCCTCCTCTTCCTTAGAACTGACAAACTGAGAGCTGGTGGTACATTAACACCACTGTACCCCACCCTGAAGGGGTTACAGACCATGGCATTCCTCACACACATGGACTCCAGTCCTGCAGCCTCCTGTTCTCACCCACACATGATGCCATCCAGAGAGGTCATGGGTATGAAAGAATATGGCTTTCTGTGATGACTTGCTTCCACGAAACTCAACTTTGGCACAGATTCACTCAGTGATTTGTTACTACCACCCTGTGAGATACATAAGGAGTCTCGGTTGAATTCTGCATTTGATAGATGGCATAACTGAGCCACAGTGAAGTTAAGGGGTGAGCTCAGGATCACCTAGCAATGCAGGGGCTGTGCAAAGATCTTAACCCTGGTCATTAAACTTTGAGGCAAGTAGGACTGGGCTACAGAAAACAACAGGAAGACATCTATCCCAGTACCACATCACACACACACACACACACACACACACACACACACACACACACACACACTCACAACACTTGTCTAAGCACAGTGATGGGGATGAGGATGGAGGAAGAGTCTGCCTCTGTTTCTGGCTGCCATCCTGACCCCTGTGTTGTTTGTTCTCCTTTTTCCCAACTGGTTCCAGCCTATACAGGCCATCAATCTTACTGGCATTCTGAGAAACAGATCCCAGAACAAAGAATATATGGCCTGTATAGGCAAAAGATTCAAGAACTCTTTCGCTAGCACTAAATTTCTGAACATGTTCTCTAGAAGTCAATTTTTCTATCAGTCTGCTTTGAGGAAGGACTGATTCCCCAAGGTAACTGTAACTCCACAAGACCAAAGATAAAACAGTTCAAAGATAACAGAGACAGAACATGGAACATGCATCCTCTCACATAGGTCTGCCTTTCAATATACCAACTGGAGAATAACCCATGGTTATGAAATTAACACATAACACATTTTATACATATGAAAACACACCCACATACTGATCTTCTGACTTAGTTAAGTAATTCTGTTGGTCAGGTAAGGCATACTGGGAGCTCCTCAGCATAGATGCAAATGAGATTTCCAATAGGGCCTTTTATAACACCACCTTTCAAGTATCTCATGCTTTACTATTTATAAAGCATATTTTCATATCTACTGCACCACTTGATCTGACTGAATGACTAGGTCTCACTATTACCAATATATTAAAGACAAGGAAACTAAGGCTCAGATAGGTGACCTGTCTTTGTTCAATCATACAAGTAATAAATTATGGAGCCTGGCCTTCTGACTGCATGCACTCTAATACCCATCATACCATACTATCAATGTCTACTCATTAGCTACACTGAACTCATAGAACTCCATCCATAATATCAGAAGCCAGATGACTCCTATTTTTCTGTTTTTTTGTTTTTATTTTTTTATTATTATTTGCCCCAGGGGTACAGGTCTGTGAATCATCAGACTTACACCTTT
>LNAC01001035.1:88050-125263 GCA_002007465.1 Ailurus styani | reverse complement strand
TACCCTCTAGTTCCATCCACGTTGTTGCAAATGGCAAGATTTCGTTTCTTTTGATGGCTGCCTAGTATCCCATTGTATATATATATATATCACATCTTCTTTAACCATTCATCTCAGATGACTCCTATTTGTAAAGAACTACAAAGAGAGAGATATGGACAGCCACCTTTAATCACCAATGGTACTGCCTATGAGATGTTTTTTGTTTTGTTTTGTTTTATGATGAACCTGCTTTCTTCCAATTGCACTAAAAGTCAATTTCTTCTTGTTCTGGACTCAGTGGAGAATTGCTGGTCACTGGCCTTAATAAAATAAATATTCATTTAAAAAAATTTCCCTTTCCTGCCAAAGATGGGTTCCAACTGGTATTGTTAGAGCTCAATAAGTACATACAGCCCCAACTCACAGCACCATGGAAGGTTTGTGACTTAAAGCTATTACCTTGGCTTTTTACCAAAGGTCAAGCATATCTTGGCATTAATTACCAGCTCTCAGCTCAGGATGCTATCTGTGATGCTGTCTGATGTACCCTAGGCCCAGGTCTGGCTGATTCCATTGCCTGTGCTCTTTCTACAGTGCAGTCATCTTTTTAGAAACTTCATGGTTGGCTTTTCCCAGAAGCAGTTGGCTCACTCTTGTCCCCATCTAGTTCAGCTGACCTGCCTGGGCCCTCAGATCATAGAGCTCAGCTATACCCTAGACAAGGACAATCTAGGATCCAGTGGCTATAAACCAACTGGTAATCCTGTTGTCAGGGCCTACCTGGAATCAAAAACAGTCAGAACTAAATAGCATTTCAAAGATCATCACCCTTAAGCCTTCATTTTATAGATCAGGTATGATATAACAGGAGTAACTTGCCTGCAGTCATCAGATGGCCAGCCTCCTAGACCACCTTTTCCCCCAAAGTAATACCATAGATAGAGAAGGTAGAAAAGAACACCTGGATTTAAGACCTTCCTCTGCTACTTGCTAAAGGTATAATGATAATGATGATGATGTTATTAGCTAGTATAGAGTACTTGCTATATGTCAGGCACTAGTCCATGTACTTTAAACACATTAATTCATTAAAGCCTTACAGCGGCCCTTTGAGGAAATATTAATATTCCTATCTTACAGATGAGGATACTGAAGCTCTGAGAGATTAAATAACTTTCCCAAATTTACACAAACAATAAGTATTAAAGTGCAGCTATAGTATGGTTCTAGAGTATCTGTTCTTATAAACTATGGTGCCACCTGTTAAACATGGATAATTCTACATACTCACCGGTTTCACGAATTATAACATATTGAACCAAGAGTTGATGGATATGTGTGCAGACATGAGAGAAGAGCTAATCCAGAAGAAGGTGGTAGCTGTATGGGGCTCCTGTACTCTCCAGTCACAAATATAAGCAAGGAATAAAAGTGAATTAAAACTGGAGGGTATTATGCTCAGTGAAATAAGTCAATCAGAGAGAGACGACTATATGGTTTCACTCATACGTGGAATATAAGAAATAGTGCAGAGGATCGTAGGGGAAGGGAGGGAAAACTGAATGGGAGGAATCAGAGAGGGAGACAAACCCTCTTAAAAGCGCATGTGATGTGATGAGTACTGGGTGTTACACACAACTGATAAATTATTGAGCACTACATCTGAAACTAATGAGGTACTATATGTTGGCTAACTGAATTTAAATAAAATAAATGCATAAATAAATAAAAATTAAAAATAAAGGTGATTTAAATTTGGGTCTGAAATTGGTTTCAAATCTCCCTTTTGTGTATAGGATTAACTTAACTTGCTATAATTTTTAATAAATATGCACTTCGCTCACCTATTTTTCACCCAATACTCATTCAATGAGCCACCACTGACTCAGACAAAGCCTTAGCCATGGTTAAGTACAAGAACACCGGAGCTAGGCTGCCTCTTGCTAGTTGTGTGATGTTGACCTGCCTCTTACTTAATCCCTCACCTGATGACTCCAGTTTGTCTCCTTTCTACCTTTGCCCCTTTCACTAATTTCTAAGTAGGATAAGAAAAAAATAAGGCAATATGGACTTATTCAAGTTGTCAACTAGAGTGTTATTCTCCAAACGACCACAGTGTACACTTGTGAAGATCTAAACAATCTGCTTAATTCATAATGAATAGCATAGTTTTTAGCCTCTACAACCTGAGCCTTAAAATCAGGCAAGTTTTAAGGCAGATCACAACAAAAGAATTATCATCTCTGTCAAGTTGCAGAACATACTATGGGGCTAAGAAAATTATTTATGTAATATATACCAGGTTGTCTATAGGACAGTCTGTTGTTGATAGGATTTATGGCCAAGTGGCTTCTGGGGTGGGCTGCTGGTTTTTGCTGAAGATGGGCACAGATGTTTAATGGTCATCAGGGAAAGGAGAAAAGATGGCAGGTAAGGAAACTAGGGAAAGGAGAAAAGATGGCAGGTAAGGAAAATAGGGAAAGGAGAAAAGATGCCAGGTAAGAAAAACACCACTATGAATATTTTTTAAATCCCAAGAATTGATTTTTCTTTTCCCTATGACTTAATAATTCACAACTGGCTGATTTCAGCTTTAACCTGGGGATTGCTGCCACCCATAACTAAATAACTTCATTTCTGAGCAGAATAATCAATGAATTCAAATGATGATGGCTCTAAATGTACTGAAAGGAAGTATGCAAATATCATCTTTTCATGACAGGATCATTTTTTCCTACTTTGTTCATGTGATTTGTGAGTCATTGGGCACCAGCTTCCTTCAATATCCCATTGTACCATCCATTTTTCACTTTAAAAAAATGAAAGATCTAAGGTGCCTGGGTAGCTCAGTTAGTTAAACATCTGCCTTCAGCTCAAGTCATGATCCTGGGGTCCTGGAATCTAGTTCCATGTTGGGCTCCCCACTCACCAAGTAGTCTGCTTCTGCCTCTCCTTCTGACCCCTCCCCTGCTCATGCTCTCACTCTCTCTCCTCCCTCTCTCTTCAATAAATAATTGCAATCTTAAAAAAAAAAGAAAGAAAATGAAAGTCCTATGGTTAGTTTCAGCCACACCTGGCAGACACAAAACCCAGCTGGACTGGCTTGATTTGGAAAGGTGAGCCTAGATGAGGGTCAGGTTCAGCAAGAGCAAGATGGATCACCTGAACCAAAGGCCAGTATGTACTTTGGTCACAAGCCAACTCATACCTGTCAGGACCTAAAAGTTTGGGAATCCCAGATAAGTTTAAGGTATAAAGGATATTTTCTCATTCATTATAGACAAAGAACAACACCTTTCTGCACTTCTTCCAAAGAAATTACATGTGATCTTAGCTATGAGTGACCAAACATATATGAAAGAAGTGGAGTTACTTTCTTGGTCTGGACCTTGGCAATGGATTCTTCTGATATGAAACGTCAGCCACTAGCTGAACCTAACAGGCCCAGGAGTTTATGAAGTGAGACCCAGCTACTGCCCCAAAGTTCATGATGTTAAGTGTTTGGTCTTGTTGAAGAAATAAGTCCTTTAGAGAAGATCCAGCCAAATAAGTCAAGGATTGGACAGATCACAGAGAAGACATGTTTCTGGACCACCAACCAACCATGACCCTGTTGGCTAGAAAAGTCTCCTACCCAGAGTACCTCCCAATCTGATAAACATCAGCTTGAATGTCCAAAACAATGGAAATAGTAGTTATTGTCAAGTTATTCTGGGATCTTTTGGCATCACCAGGTGTCTTGAGCCCATTAGACCAGTCTTTCAATGTGTGGCCCACAGACCTGCTGCTCAGAATCACCACAGAATTTTTAAAAAGCAGCCCAAGTGATCCTGAATCACGTCATATTGAAACAAGTGCCTTAAACTTACTAGAGCCAAAGTTTGAAATACAAGAATTTCCTCTTACTGCACTGGATCATTTGGAAGAAATCAGAATCTCTGAAATTCTGTCTCCTGGCTTCTCCTTGTATTAGATTCCAGGCAGGCCAAGGAGGTACAGTAGCTTGTCCAGGAGGATCTTCTCAACCTGCCGTGACAGGCTATCTGCAGCTGCTCTCTTGAACCCCTACCCCCTCCCACCCCTGCCCTGATCTTCAGCCCTGAGGCCCCCAGTGGCCCTAATGGAAAAATCCTTGTAGGATTATCTCTATGCTATAGTCTACAAGCAATTTCCAAGAGCTGTGGTCAATCTATTCAAGTCAGACTCTAATATTCTGAGACAAATTATTAGTAAAACAAATAAACGAAGAAAAAATGACTCAGCAATGCTCCCTCCATGAGTTGAGTCAGAAGCATACCTCCTAAACTGGAGGTTACCCTGACCCTTCCTTCTCTTGAGTCAGCTTGGGCTCCATCTCCAAAATGTTCCTGCCCTGAGCATTGTGATCTTCTTCTTGGACTTGCTGTGAATACTAAGTTCCAGTCACCCATTAGGATCTCTTTGTTGCCTTCAAACCTTGAGAGATGGGCTGGCCATGCCAGGCCTAGGGAAGAGGCAGGGATCTCAAAAACCTCCAATCCCTGAGGTGACCTAGACCTGCACCTGGGTTCTTGAATTGCTTCATGTTGTTCTACTGGGACCAGTCCTTAACTTTTCCTGGATTATGACTTGAAGGCCAGCCTTGGAATTTCCTGAGAAGCTGTGGGGGTGGGGCTCCTCTAGGTTTACAGAAGGGGAGCGGGAGGGGGCTAGAACTACATGATGAATCTGTCCTCCATGCCTCCCACATGCATAGTTCCATACTCATGAACACCACAGCCAGAGGGTGGGTGGGCAAGGCAAAGAGAAGAAAGGAAAGTCATTTTTTTATCCATTTGACAGATGTCGTGTTAAAATATTGTAAGGGAAGGAGAGCTGTAGGTGGGGGGAAGAGCAGAGGAAGAGTACGTTAGAACTAATGGTTCTAATGTGGTCTTTAAATGTGGCCACCTGGGCGCCTGGGTGGCTCAGTGGGTTAAAGCCTTTGCCTTCAGCTCAGGTCATGATCTCAGGGTCCTGGGATCGAGGCCCACATCAGGCTCCCTGCTGAGCAGAGAGCCTGCTTCCTCCTCTCTCTCTCTCTGCCTGCCTCTCTGCCTACTTGTGATCTAATCTCTCTCTGTGTCAAATAAATAAATAAAATCTTTAAATATAAATAAATAAATGTGGCCACCTGCTCTAAGGTGGTGAGAACAGGAATAGCATTTATAGGAGCATTTTGACCTGCTCCTATATCTAGAGAACAGAAAGGAAAAATAAATATATTTCAATCAACTTAAACCATCTTGAAGTCTATTAAGCATGCCCACCCAGGACACAGATTTGCAAAGACTCTGAGCCTTTCCAAAGAGAATATAACATTCTCCTGGGGAGTCCTTACAACCCAAAAAGGAAATCTGCATTTAAACAGCCCATCAGAAAGTAGAAGATGGTTTCCAGTGGCTTATTGATTTCCTTTTGCCTGTGGGCTCACAGTGAGAGAAAAGACATTGGCCAAGTCACTAAGCAGTGCCTTTGGTCCCTGTCAGCAATGATTCCTGTTCAGGGATGGGCCATGTCTCTAGCAGAGTTTAGCACATTCCTGGGTTCCCAGCAGACATAGTAAGTAGTGGATGGGTGGATGGCAGAGGTGTTTGGTGGGCAGCCACTGGATCAAGCCCCAGGGGACAAAATGGCCGAGTTGGCTTCCCTTCTGGCAGAGGGATGCAACATCTAAACTTAAGTTGTCAAAGAGGACACAAGCAAAGTACAATCAGACCCAACCTCAAGGCCTAGGATGGAGGGCATTGGGTCTTTTTCTGAATGAAAAGTAGTTGTGCTTGTAACAACAGAACTTCAAGTAGGTCATCCAAGCTTATGTAAGACAACTTCTTCCTGTTTAAGCTGGGTGAAGGAGATGAGGGCAGAGAAGTGAAGGTCCAGGACAACTAACAGGAACAAAGCATCCAGTACAGTGCTAGAACTTGAACTTATTCTTCTTGACTCTGTCTCATATTCAACAGCCTGACAGTAGATTCTTCTTCTTGTTAATATTGTTATTAACATTAGTATTATTATAGATTTTATTTAGTTAATTTTTTATTATGTTCAATTAACCAACATACAATACATCATTTGTTTTTAATATAGTGTTCTTATACTCAGAAAAGCTCAGGATTGGAAAGTCTCAAGTACAAGCACACCTAGTTCAGTCCAACTTTTTACAGATGAGAAACCTGAGGTTCCAGTGAGAAGTTAACCCACGAGTAAATCTAGTCAACAGCAGAACCAAGATTAGAATTTAAGCCATAGTATTTTAGAAAGATGGTTATCAATTGTTTCGGGTTAAAAATTATCAATTGGTTAAAAAAATGAATACCTACCGTAGTATCTAAATACTACTAATGTACTATGTGTTTTATAAAAATTTACACAAAAATAGAGATTAAGTAATGGTGAGATTAGCAATTTAATATATAGAGAACTTCTAATGCTTTCCCCTTATCTTCACTGTGGAGATCACTGTTTTTTAGACATTTTCCACTGCTTTTTCCTCCCTTTGCTCTACAGATATCATCCCTTCAGTACTACAACCATTACTGTCTCTCCTACTCCTCAGGGTTGCAAAAAAGTCTGACCCTGGAAATTAAAGGATAAGAACACCTCACTATGAAGGCTAAGTACAGTCACTTCCAGAATCTCTCACCACCAAATGTTTTTGCTAAGGAATCTCAAATTTAAATTCAAACTAAAATACAAATGTTAGTGAAAAACAGTGGAATGAGAAGAATGGACTCCAGGTCTGGTTTGGTAACTGATGTGTGTCATGAACTTGGGCAGATCTAGGTACTCTCTGAGCTAGTTGAACTAGGTTATCTCAAATGGAAAGTTAGGGTCACCTTTGAAAGATGCTGCTGCCTTGCTTCTAAAAGCAGGTTTCACATTAATAAAAGAAAAGAACCATATGATCCTCTCAACAGATGCAGGAAAAACATTTGGTAAAATACAGAACCATTCTTGATAAAAACCCTCAACAAAATATGTATAGACAGAACATACCTCAACATCATAAAGGTCATATATGAAAAACCCACAGCTCATATCATCCCCAATGTGGAAAAACTGAGGGCTTTTCCTCTACTATCAGGAGCAAGACAAGGATGTCCACTCTCAACATTACTATTTAACAAGGTACTAGAAGTCTTAGCCTCAGTAATCAGACAACAAAAGGAAATAACAGGCATCCAAATTGGCAAGGGAAAAAAAAAACAAATTGGCAAGGAAGAAGTAAAACTTTTCACAGACATGACACTCTCTATGGAGAAAACCTGAAAGACGCCACCAAAAAAATTGCTGAACTAATACACGAGTTCAGCAAAAATGCTGGATATAAAATCAACATATAGAAATCTGTTGCATTTCTATATACCAATAATGAAGCAGTAGAAAGAGAAAACAAGGTATCAATCCCATTTGCAATTGCACCAAAAACAATAAAATGCATAGGAATAAACCTAACCAAAGAGGTAAAAGACCTGTACTCTGAAAACTATAAAACATTGATGAAAGAAATGGAAGAGGACACAAAGAAATATAAAGATATTCCATGCTCATAGACTGGAAGAAAAAACACTGTTAAAATGTCTGTACTACCCAAAGCAATTGACATATTTAATGCAATTCCTATCAAAATGCTACCAGCATTTTTCATGGAGCTAGAACAAACAATCCTAAAATTTGTATGGGAGCACAAAAGACCCTGAATAACCAAAGCAATACTGAAAAAGCAAAGCAAAGCTGGGGGCAACACAATTTTTGTCTGCAAGCTATATTACAAAGCTGTAATCATCAAAACAGTATGGCATGGCACAAAACAGACACAGATCAATCAAACAGAATAGAAAACACAAAAGGAAAGAATATTCAATGGAAAAAAAGAGTCTCTTCAACAAATGGTGTTGGCAAAAACTGGACAGCAATGTGCAGAAGAATGAAACTGGACTACTTTCTTACACCATACACAAAAATAAATTCAAAATGGATGAAAGACCTAAATGTGATATAGGAAACCATCAAAATCCTAGAGGAGAACACAGGCAGCAACCTCTTTGACCTCACCTGTAGCAACTTGTTATAAGACCTGTCACTGGAGGCAAGAGAAACAAAAGCAAAAATGAACTATTGGGACTTCATCAAGAAAAAAAGCTTCTGCACAGTGAAGGAAACAATCAACAAAACTAAAAGACAGCCTATGGAATGGGAGAAGATATTTGCAAATTACATATCTGATAAAGAGTAAGTATCCAAAATATATGAAGAACTTAACAAATTCAACATCCAAAAAACAAATAATACAGTTAAGAAATGGGCAGAAGACATAAATAGACATTTTTTTCAAAGAAGACATCCAAAGGGCTAAAAAACACATGAAAAGATCACTCATCATCCGGGAAATACAAATCAAAACCTCAAGGAGATACCACCTCACACCTGTAAGAATGGCAAAAATTAACCACCCAGGAAACAACAGATATTGGGGAGGATTCAGAGAAAGGGGAAACCTCTTACACTGTTGGTGGGATTACAAACTGGTGCAGCCACTCTGGAGAACACTATGGAGGTTCCTCAAAAAGTTGAAAGGAGAACTACACTATGACCCAGCAATTACACTACTAGGTATTTACCCAAGGATATAAAAATACACTTTTGAAGGGGCATATGCACCCTGATGTTTATAGCAGCAATATCCACAATAGCCAAACTATGGAGAGAGCCCTAATGTCCATCGACTGATGAATGGATAAAGAAGATGTGATTAAACACACACACACACACACACAAACACACACATACAGAGAGAGAGAGAGAGAGAGAGAGAGAGAGAGAGAGGAATATTACTTAGCCATCAAAAGGAATGAAGTCTTGCCATTCACAATGACATGGATGCAGCTAGAATATATTATGCTAAGTGAAATAAGTCAGTCAGAGAAGACAAATACCATATGATTGCACTCATTTGTGGAATTTAAGAAACAAAACAGATGAACATATGGGAAGAGGAAAAAAAAGAGAGAGAGGGAAGCAAACCATAGGAAACTCTTAATGACAGAGAACAAACTGAGGGTTGATGGTGGGATGTGGGGGGGGGAAGGGCTAAATGGGTGATGGGTATTAAGGAGGATACTTATTATAATGAGCACTGGGTATCATATGTAAGTGATGAATCACTAAATTCTACTCCTGAAACCAATATTATATTATATGTAAACTAGAATTTAAATAAAAAATTTGAAAATAAAATAAAATATAAGCAGGTTTTGACAAGAGACAGAGAGGAGGTAAAAGGAACAGAAAGGAGGCAAAGAAAACGTGGAAACAAGGAATTCAGAAGAGGTATGAAGTGAGATAAAAAAGGTCAAAAGACAAAACTTGACTCTTGAATTTTTGCCATGAACTATCTCCACCCAGAACAGAGCTTCAGTTCAGGGATGGCCTTTGGGTTCTACTGCCAGAAGAAAAGGCAGTGCCTTCTCCACACAGTTCAGACCACTGGGTTCGAGTTATCCAAAGTAGCTTCTATAAAAACAGTTAAATCGCGCCATTTCCATGTTGCTTAAACACATTACGGTTTCTAAGTTGCTTTCACATCATTTCACATTCATGAGCTCGCTGGATCCTCCTAGCAACTCTAGAAGATAAGCAGAGTAGGAAGGAGACCTTACATTTTAAAGATGAGAAAACATCTCAAAGGATGTCACTCAGCCATCACAGGAGCAGAAGCAGAATCTAGCAGAACCTAGATTTCCTGACTCACAGTACAATGTTTTTCTTCTAATAATAAAAAAAATGGTTGAGTGCTTACTATGTGTCAGAGGTAAATCTAAGTTTTTACATATACTAACTTATTTGATCCCCACTTTAAAAATGAAGAAACCAAAAAAAAAAATGAAGAAACCAAGATTTGAAGAGATGATGTGATTGCTGAAGGTCACATAGAGCCAAAACCAAAACACTAGTAGTTTTACTCTAGAACCAGTGCTCTTAACCTCTGCTCTCCACACACATCCTCATGCCCCATAGGGTCAAAGAACATCCAAAGTATAGCAAGTCATAGAACAGTGAATATATTACCATAAAAAAGAGAAAAATGAATATATCCATATATGCTTGTATATCCATAGAACATTTCTGTGGAAGGACTCACTGGTGGCCTCTGCAGAGGAAGCCAAGTGGCTAGAGGGGAGGGGCAGGAGGGAGACTTCTCATTGTGCACCCACTTGCTTTTTTTTTTAAGATTTTTTATTTATTTATTTGACAGAGACCACAAGTAGGCAGAGAGGCAGGCAGAGAGAGAGGAGGAAGCAGGCTCCCCACTGAGCAGGGAGCCCAATTTGGGCCTCGATCCCAAGACCCTAAGATCATGACCTGAGCTGAAGGCAGAGGCTTTAACCCACTGAACCACCCACGCACCCTACCCACTTGTAACTTTTGGATTTTGACCATGGGAATGAATTTCTTATTCAAGAATAAAATAATAAAAAAGGAGGTGTTTGGGGTCAAGAGAGCTGGGAAAACTGTGTGGCTGCTTCTTGGCAGGACTTTGGCAGCTCACCCTTCCCTATCCACCTCTTTCGGCTCTCAAACTTGAAGAACAGAAGGTGTCTCTCTCGTTTTCCCTCTAGTTTCCCCACCCCAGAAACTGTCTAATCCCCCAGAAAGAACAGTACTATAGTTATCCTATAGGTTTTAGCAGCACAAGTGAAAAACACCACTTTTTTTTAACATCCTAATTTTATTTTTTTCAGTGTTCCAAGGTTCATTGTTTATACACCACACCCAGTGCTCCATGCAATAAATGCCCTCCTTAATACCCACCACCAAGCTCACTTTCAATTAGGTTCCTACAGCCAATCAGGGGGCCACAGGAAAATAATGTATTAGCGGCAGGACAGATGAAGAAGACACAAAGGCCATCTTCCCCAATGTCTAGCACCCAAGGCATGAGCTCCACAGATTATTCTATCTCCTTCCTCTCACCAATCAGTCTCGATATATCTGTCCTGGGTGTTATACACAAACAAGGAATCATGGAACATGACATAAAAAACTAATGATGTACTATATGGTGACTAACATAACATAATAAAAATTTTTTAAAATGTATATATCCTGGGCTCAAAAAAGTAAATAAACTAGAAAGGCTCCAGGAAATCTGGCCCAGCTCAAGAGTCTGGGGTGTGCAGGAAAAACACACTAAGTGAGAGAAAGTCAGCCCAGCTGAGATTTAATGTCCACATCAAGGCCAGGTGAGAATCAGCCTGTCTCAAGGGAATTTTCCAGCTTTGGTTCTTGGATTTCCATTATCATATCCCTCAAGAGTTGGCAAAATACTCCACAGAACAAGGCCCTCAAACATTTTCTCAGATACCTTTTGACCTAAACCTTTCCGCAGGTCAGTCACACAAAGCTTCTGTACCCAGGGAGCTGTAAGGCGGTAGGGGTAGCCAGGGAGGATCAGGTTCCTTCAGGGACCCTTCTGAAGTAGCTTAAATGGGCAGCACAACTCCCTCACACAACAGCTTAACATCTTCTCCAATACTTCACAGCTTCCAACACACAGAAGAGTACATGAGCTGCTGTAGAATGGATGAAAGGTCAGTCAATGTGTCTTTTGTGGGCAAGCAGGCTACTGCTTGGGAAGGCTGGGCCCCAGATACCCCCTGCCTTGCTATGTATCAGAGACAAACCTAAGTTTTTAACATATACTAACTTAAGCTGCTACTGGCAGCTTCCTTTAGCACTGGAATCCTGGCTGGTAGTGTGGGGCTATGGAAAGAACACTAAATAGATCTGAAAGCATATCTTCTAATCCTTGAATCCACCATTGCCTAATCCTACATCATCAGGCTGGTCCCTCCCTTCTCTGGTCCTCAGTATCCCCATCTGTAAAATGGAGCCAATACTGGCTTAAAAGAAGGACATGGGGATGGAGTGAGAAATAAAACAAAGAGAGGCTTTCTGAATTACCTCTAAACTACCTATAATAATGACCTGGATGGATTCTTAACAATCCAAACAGCAGCAAAACATTTTCAGCATTTTACAAGGCACTTTTCTCATCCTTTGCCATGATGAATTCTTGCACCCAACAATCCTGAGATTTACAGTTAAGCCAATTTTAAAGACCAGAAAACTAAGGCTTAGAAGAACTTTGCCCACGATGTATAGGGTGAAGAGAAATCTGAACTTGAGCTACATTGTGCAGTTCCTGCCCCCCACCCTTCAACATAGCAAGTGAAATGATCCTGAGCATAGAATGGAATAAAGCACTCTCCCGGAGCCAGAACTGTCATTCTAAGTTGCTTCCTCTGGCAGGGGGCAAGTATAGATGGTCTGACCTTGCTTTTCCTAGTATAGGAAGAAGTCCTTGATCCTGATGTCTTCCACTTTTCCTCACTGCCTAGAGTTCCCAAGGAGCCAAAACTATATGATCACCTAAATGTTGCAAACCTGTTTTCTGGGAAAGGATTGGCTTAGCACTGAAAAGTATCTGTAAGACCCAGACAGAGGACGGAAACCTGACTGAGGCACACCCTAAGTTGCAGAATAGTAACTGGAATTCATGTTTCTTGATCTCAAGTCTGAAGTTGAGAAATAAGCATAAGCCTGTCACAGTCAACAGCTGAGTCCTGCTCAGGCTCTAAGGCTGCTGCTCTGAGGTCTGCCAAGGCAAACCTGGCACACTCTAGCCACTTGTTCACTGCTTCATACCCTTCAATCCAGACCCAGTCTAGGGTTCTCTCCTTCCAGCTCCAGCCTTTGGTTATTAAAGGCCAGAAAGGCCTCCCTAGGACATCCTGACCTGGTTTCCAGCTTGAGAAATTCTAAAAATAGCAGGTCCTCATTAGTGGGGCCAGATGGCTCAAGCTGTTATGCCTAGGGGCAGGGTTGTGGTCATAAAGAATGTGGCTATTCAAGAGGCCTAAGGTGATATCTGAAAATGGCTCGCTATTCATTTGACCCAGAAAACCCTAAAAAATCACACAAAGCAAGAGGTTCAAATCTTTGTGTTCACTTTAAGAACATACATGAAACTGCCCAGGCAATCAAGGATATGCATATCTGAAAAGTCACCACGTATCTGAAGGATGTCACTTTGCAAAAACATGCACCCCTGTGAAATTCCATTGCTACAATGGTGGAGTCAATAGGTGAGGTGTGCCCAGGCCAAACAGTGGGGCTGGAAACAGGGGCAGTGCCCCAAAAAGAGTACTGAATTTTTACTACACATCCTTAAAAATGCAGAGAGTGATGCTGAACTTAAGGGTTTAGATGCAGATTCTCTGGTCATTGAGCACACCCAGGTAAACAAACCCCACGTCCCCCAAGGTGCGGCATAGAAATTACAGGGCCCATGGTTGGATAAACCCATACATGAGCTCTCTCTGCCACATTGAGATGATCCCTACTGAAAAAGAGCAGATTGTTCTTAAACCAGAAGAGGAGGTTGCACAGAAGAAAAAGATATCCCAGAAGAAACTGAAGAAACAAAAACTTATAGTCTTGGAGTAAATAGTAAATTCTGCATAAAATAAATGCAAATAAAACTAAAAAAAAATCTTGGAACACTGCATCAAAAACTAATGATGTATTTTATGGTGACTAACATAACACAATAAAAATTAAAAAAAAAAAAGAATGTGGCTGTTTTCTCTACTCACCACTGCACCAGAAGTTGGGACTCTGTGCCCTCCTTATATATCCTCCCACCTACAACTTAGATACACTTGATCTGGCCAAGTTGTTACTTCATTCTTAAGAAAAGAATGAACTTTAATATTGTTACTTTAGGTTTTCTAGGACATTATTCACAATCAAATCACTCCATATTGGTTTGTTAAGTAGATTGGGGATAGAGGAGCAGGCTTAAGCTTTCTGCATTGATCAATGCCAATTTATCTTCTCCATTCTTCTCCATCTGCTTATTAGTTCAACATCTGAGGGCTCAGTTGTAAATTTTGTTTGCCTTGAAGAGCCTGCTATAACACATGCCATCTTGAGTATCCATTTTATTCCTGATGGAGCCAATACCCTGTTCTGCCTATTTGGAAAACTGGGACAACAAGCTGGTCCTAAGGGTAGCATTTTTTCTGGATCAAAGTGTGTCCCACAGAGATGTATGGGATATATAAGTGTGTACCATAAGTGTGTTCAAATGTGTCTAATGGGGGGAGGGTGGTTTGTCCAAGTAAGCCCTTAAAAGTGTATCTCCAGAATAGGAGTATATGTCCTGGGGTTAGCAGCATATCTGAATGTGCATCTCAGCATGCCCTATGTGTATTTCTGTGTGCAGTTGTGCTTTATATGCATCCATGTGTGTCCATACATATAAATTTGTATAAGCATGCATCATGTGTGTCTTTATGTGTATACCCTGCCTGTAGAAATTCATGCATCCCTGGATGATGTGATATTTGAGTAGACATACCATAGGTCAAATAGATGTATCTGAATTTTCAATTAGTTCAATGCCAACCTAGCCAGAATTATCTAGTGGCATCTGCCTGGTTTTATCTGCTACTAACTAACTTTTTTTAAAAAAGATTTTATTTATTTATTTCACAGAGGGAGAGAGATCACAAGGAGGCAGAGAGGCAGGCAGAGAGAGAGAAGAGGAAGCAGGCTCCCCGCTGAGCAGGGAGCCCGATGCGGGCCTCGATCCCAGGACCCTGAGATCATGACCTGAGCCGAAAGCAGAGGCTTTAACCCACTGAGCCACCCAGGCGCCCCTAACTAACTTTTATAACAAGACTTAGATAGAAGCAAAGTACAGAAGGCATCTTTAGAACAATCTCCTTGCCCAAGGCCACTTTGTATGGATGAGCTGATAACAGCTAACTATATGCTAAGTTCTTCCTTGCACACCACTGCTTTTAAGAGGCAGACACTGATCTGAGTCAATATGAGCAATTCTCTGAGTTTCAATTTCCTTGGTCATAAAATGGGAAATAATCCTGGCCTTGCTCACCTCAGGGTTGTGGAGAAAAGGCCAATATGGCAGGACTATACAATGGTCCTTATCTTCTCATCCTGACCCGTAGAGCAATGAGAATGTTCCAAATAAAATGATGCAGACAAAGGTGAAGAGTGTTGATTTTTTCTAAGTAGGTCATTTGTCAGAAGCCTGCAATTTCTCACACAACTCTTAATCATATCATGAAAACCCAGTAATGCTCATCACAAATCCTAGCCAAGAAACTGGGGGCCAAGAATTGATTTTTAATTGCCAAGTGCCTAGATGGTTCTGGCTTGATGGACTTGAGAAGGCACTAAATAAAAACACAGTTAATTCTGGCTTTCTTCCAAGCTCCTCTTTCAGCTTTGTAGGAGACAGGGAGAGAGAACGCTAGTCTGCTATTCATAGCAATATGTGTGTGGCCTGGTAAGGAAGATGGAGCTGAGGGTAAATTAAAGAAAGCTTCCTATAAAAAAAAATCCCAGCTTTCCACCAAGGACCCAAGACATGAGCCAGGTCATAGAACTTTTATACTTTTAAGGGAGGGAAGCAAAAAAGGAGTCCTTCGTGCTGTGATGGAGAAATAAGGCAAAAAGACAATGATATTTGTTCAAGGTCACCCAATGACTAAGTTCATATCTGTAAGCTCCCTTAATTCATGTGTGTGTCTTTCATTAACAAAACCTTTATAAAGAGGTACTGAGTGTCAGTTCCCTCCATTATAGCAGTCACACAGAGATTTCTGCCTCAGAGAGTTCTCAGGGATTTTCAGCCCCAATTAACAGAAAAGAAAACTACCTCAGAGAGGCTAAGTACTTTGCCCAAGGTCACAGAGCTAAAAAATGATAGATTACTATTTCAGTGACCCTTTGCTTCCCATCATACCACACAGATTTCCCTCACCATCCCTATAAGGCAAGAGCAGCTTGTAAGTCATGGGTCCAGGAACTCAAATCCTTGCTAGGCAATATTCTAGTTCCAGTACTACTACAAACATACTGTGTTTCCTTGGGTGAGTCCTTTCTCCTTTCAGGCCTAGTTTCCCAGTTTCCACAATGAGGGAATTAGATGGAGAACAGCTGCAATACCCCTTTTCTAGAAGGTATAGCTATCTGGAATGACTTTAAATAGCACTATAACTTCCAGAACTTGAGCCCAGATCAGTTATATGATAATAACTCTGAGCCTCATTTTTCTCATCTGTAAAATGGTAATCCCTGCCCTTCCTACTTCACAGGGCCACAAAGAAGATCAAGTGAGATAATCTGTAAAACCCAATGATCAGTGCAAGACAATGGTCAAGAAGGAGAGTCAAGAATCAAGGGTAAGACAATGTTCAAGAGGGAGAGTCAAGAATCAAGTGAGCATCATTAGCACCAGTTGCCTTCCTCTAAATCCTAGTACAGAAAGTGTCTATGTACATTCTGTCCAATAAATCTTCCCGAGCCCTTCTGTACAGTTCAACCTAGATTCTTAAAGACAAACAACTCACAGGTTGCAAGTGCAAAGGAAATTAATAAGTCCCTCCACTCCCTTTGGGCCCTAAGCACAAAGCAGTCTCATAATTTTGCCTTTGTTCTGAGCCCTCCCACTATACTAGGTCTACCACAGCCACTCCTAGGGATGCCTGGCTCTCCCCTGCCCACCTCTTTCCTAATACCAAAGCACCCACTACTGCCCAGCCCTCCTGCCAACCAGCAGGGTTCACGGAAGGAGGAGGAAGGAAGAGAGTGGGTGGAGGAGAGGCTGTGGGAGGTACAGCTAAAAGTAGCTGCTGTGTTTAGGCACCACATTCTGAGGGGGTGGAGGGTGGGCTCTTAGCACATCCTTCCTGCAGCCAGCTGGGCATGGAGGTGCATGGCTCCCCCTCCTCTAATGAAGGCAAGCAGGCAGAGAGGTCAGAGCTGCCAGAACTATTCCCAGAGCTCTTCTGGGCCCTGAGGGTAGATGGTTGCACAACACAGGGCTGCGTCCAGGACTCCCTCCCTCAGGAGAACTAATATAATCTGCAGGAGATTCTAGGATTCCTAGTCCATCCCTCATCTCACTGCCTGGTACCCCAAGGGCTACTGACAGGCCTGTTCCCCTCCAGGAGGTTATATAATACTACTGTTCTCCCAGTTTCTGTGTCAGCTTGCTTTCTCCAGCCAGACTTCAGAGTGCATTCAGGTCTCCGATAGAGCCAAAGGAGTACTGAGCCAGCATCCTATAGCAGAGGTAGCAGGTTACAGAGGATAAAGGCCTGATTTGAGGAGTCAGTATCCCAGGCACATCACTGAAACCTTGGAAAGGTCCCTTTTCCCTTAATTTTCTCACTTGTAAAATAGGAAATAGAAAAGGGAAAGGCATGCTGCAGATCTCCAAGGTATTCTTATTTCTGTCTGAACCCCCTCTCCCACCCAGGACTGTCCTGTCTTTCAAGCAGTCTGTCTGCACTGGGCAGAGCCATCCCACTCTCCTAATCCCAATTCCCTTAATGACTAACTAAGGTCTACACTGGCAAGATGATTACCTGAAATTCTAGACTCTGTCCTCCACCTCTGTCCTAGGCCCATTTCAACCATACTAGTTCTGTTTTTTCCTGTTCTGTATAGAAGTTTCTGGCTCAAATATCATTTGAGAACATGGATCTTCTGTTGAATTCACTCCTCATTTTAATGACATGGAAACTGAGGCCTAGTGGGGAAGGGCTTTGATCAAATTCTGGCAGCAAGGTAGGAACAGAGCCATGGCTTGCTTCCAGGGGCCCCCAGGCCACTTCCAGTGTTTCTATTTCCTATTGAAGGTCTGCCTTCTATACACTGTCTCTGCTATGGATGAATAACTTTCCCTCTCCTCTGCTACCAACTCTTAACCTTGATGCTCAAAGACCAAAGGGCCAATTTTTGTCAGGGGGAAACTAGAAGAATGATAAGGGCAAGAAAGAACTTAACCTCAAACACATCCCTCCCTTTATGTTTCCTTTTTCCTCCAGGTTGGACCTTTTCCCCTTTCTTTTAAACTTCCTCCTGAGTTCTGCTCTCTGTTTGTGAAACCTCTTCAGTTCTGAGTCATGAACACAATCTGACCAGGGTCCACTCTGTAGGCTACACTGGAAGAACTGCAGGATGTGGTATCATGAGGCCCGGGTTCTAGATCAAGAACTACCACTTTCTGAACTGTGTGACCTTGAGTAAGTCACTTAATCTCTTTATGCCTCAGTTTCCTCAAGTACTTCCAGGTTTTGGAAGTAGCCAGTGAAATAACTAGGGAAATTTGTTAAAATTCTTATTAACAGTATTGGTATTAACTAAATAAATGGCTACTTAAAATACCACAGGAAGGGGTCCTGGGCTGTCAAAACAGCCAGCCCCTATCCTCCATTCCCAGAGTTATGAGACTGATATTTGATCTGTAAGAGTCGATTCTCAATTACACACATAACATGTTTTTTTAATGACTGCTAAATCTCAAACTGGCATCCCACTGCCACTCAGCTCACTGTAGGGCTCCCTTTCCTGCTGGCAGCCACTGTGTGCTCAATGAATACAACCTATAGTTGATGTTTTAGAAGAAACCTAAGCCAAATATAATTAGGAAGGCAAGTCTATTACCCCCAAAATCACCTTATGCTATAAGGGATCTGTGAATTACCTGCTGGTTTTGAATAATAATATTTTTAATCATTTTGATCATTTTTATTAATCACAAAGTAAGCACACAACACTAGAGCCAGAAGAAATCTTTGAAGCTATCTAATCCTCCTAATCTTATTTGCAGATGAGGAATCCAAATGTCAGAGGGGAGAAGTAATTTACCCAAGGTCACCCAGCAAATGAACAGAATCTTCCGCACTATTACAGCAAATGCACAGGGACTCTTTTTCCTAAAGGGTTCAAACCATCTCACAACTGATAATTTTAAATCCAGATAGGTCCCCAGACTACTCATCCTCCGGGGTTGAGTCCTTTTTAAAGTGGGCACGAGCCCCTCAAATTCGTCAAGGCCCCCACAATCCTAGAATAAAATCTCACCATCTGTGAAGCCTGCCTATTCGCGTGTGTGATAAGCTAGATACAGGCTGATCTGACATTTCCTTTTAACATAGCAGTCATTCTCATCCCTGACTGAACATTCCTGTCACCTCATGGAGTTTTTAAAAAATAGTGATGCCAGGGCCTCACCAGGTCTCCCCCAGAGATTCTGGGAATTAGTCTTGTTAACTTCCTAGGTGATTCCAATGTGTAGACAGAGCTGAGAACCACGGATTAATAGAAGCAATTCAGCCTAGGAAGTCATCAGAGACAGAGACCAACCATGACAGACTCTTAACTATAGGAAAAAAACTGAGGTTTTCTGGATGGGAGGTGGGGGGGGATGGGGTAATTGGGTGATGGGCATTAAGGAGGGCACATGATGTGATGAGCACTGGGTGATATATGCAACTGATGAATTATTGAACTCTACCTCTGAAACTAATAATGTACTATATTTGGGTAATAGAATTTAAATAAAATAAATTTATATATAAAGAAATTTCTTTATATATTTATGTATATATACAAAGAAAGAACTAAAAGAAAAAAGAAAAAAAGAAACAATTCAGCCAACCAAGTGAAACATGCACAAAGATTTCCCTGAAATTTTGAAAGCCAAATACATTATTTTAAAGTTACATCCATGATGTCTTGTTTTTCTAAAAGAAAGTAATGGTACACAGAATCTACTGGCTTTCAGTGAATCCTGGACCCAGTTAAGAAAGATAGTTAAAAAGAAAAAAAGAAACATACAGTTTATGGGTATTAAAAGAAATTGGGAACTCTGGAGCCTGCAATAAGATTTACCAGGATTGGGCACCTGGGTGGCTCAGTGGGTTAAGCCTCTGCCTTGGGCTCAGGTCATGATCCCAGGGATCATGGGATTGAGGCCCGCATCAGGCTCTCCACTCAGTGGAGGGCTTGCTTCCCCCTCTCTCTCTGCCTGCCTCTCTGCCTATTTGTGATCTCTCTCTCTGTCAAATAAAATAAATTAAAAAAAAGATTTACCAGGATTAAGATGACAAGTGATTCACACCCCCTTTTTCTGATGAGGTCATTGGCTTGGTAGATGATTACCATGACACTAGAATGCATCTTGATGTCTACAAACCATACAACAAATCTATCATGCCACATTTCCCTCATTAACACGTTGGTAGGATAAATGATGGCCAAGTCCAGTGGATTCTGCACTGGCTGACCAGATATATATAAAAATTAAAGGACTGTAACTCCAAGAAGGGACTCTCATGAAATTAACCCCATCATATTTCTTTCTTTTTTATTAACATATAATGTATTATTTGTTTCAGGGGTACAGGTCTGTGATTCATCAGTCTTACACAATTCACAGCACTCACCATAGCACATATGCCCCCCATGTCCATCACCTAGCCACCCCATCGTTCCCACCCCCTTCCCTCCAGCAACCCTCAGTTTGTTTCCTGAGATTAAGAGTTTCTTATGGTTAAACATCTCTTCGAATCACCAATTCAGACTGTACTTATTCAGTTTTCAAATAATGCAAAGCTAGAAGAAACTGCTAATCTGCTTCATGGCGTAAAGAAAAAGAAATTAGCCCACCGCCAAAGCATGTACAATGGCCCTTAATGCTGACTGCACATTTGAATTACTTTGGGAAGCCTTAAATTTTTAATTTAGGGAAAAAAGCTGCCAGGGACCTATATCACACCAATTAAATCAGAATTTCTCAGAGTGGGGACTTGGCATGAATATTTAAAAACTCCCCAACTGATCTGAATGTTCAGGGAGGGTTGAGAACCAGGAGAAGGCAACAATATTAGACATTTCACAGATCGAAGTCCCTTTGTACTTAATCCTAATCAAGTAGCAACTAGAGTAGCATAATCAGTTCTGGGGAACACATTTTTAAAGAAATATAGAAAAATAAGAGTACTTTGAAAGGAAAGACAATTTTATGAAAACTGCAGCTCCTTTAAAACATTCTGTATTTTAGGCTTCACCAATTCACACTGCCTTTCTCCTTAAATCTTCCAAATATTGAGTTTTCATAAGACTAAAAGAAATTTTCTGATGTATATTCAAGATAAAAAGGCATTTTATTGAATGAGGAATTCTGTGTAAAATTGCTATAAAAATGAAAAATATGAAAAAGCACTAAAAATGTGAGTAAGCTGAGGAAGATAGTGTGACTTCAGGAATGACTCACACACCTCCCTCTCCACCTGACCTCATTCAGCTTCACACTAGCTGGGAATGATCAACTCTGACTCTCCCCACTCTCCATTTGAAAGGCAGACCTATGTCCATCCCAGCAATATTTCTGACCTTTACTTACCTCATCGTAAAACAGGGAATAACAATCATCCCTACCCACTTCACAAGGCTGATGTAATGCACAAAATTAGAAAAGATGTGAAAAAATTGCTTTGTAAATTCCACAGACCCATGCACTGACAAGGGATTACTAGTACTGTCATTACTGGATCGTATCCCAATTCTTCTCTACCCTCTAGGCACTTACCCCTTCATAGCTTTTCCACTTTGGACTTTGATGCCTAGGTAAAACATGCTTAACTAAATACTCTTGAAAGCTAGACCTACATAATGGCAGGAGATACTCTGGGCAGATATCAGAAGAGCTAAACTTTGATCAAGGATTCTTAGAAAGCCAGAGCCTCAGTTGGCCTAGAACAAGTTGCAGAACTAGGAATAAGAGCCAGAAAGTATAAAATTCCTTGCTTCCATCCCACTTTTTGGGGCAAAGCTACTGGGGCTGGATCCAGAAGCTTGGTGCAAGATCTTCTGAGGAAGCAGTTATTTTGGGAGAAGAGGTTCAGTTCCCAATTATGTCCCTGTATAGAGCAAACACTCCACAGGCCAAAGGGAACAGAGGCCAAGATAACAGACAAAGCCTAGAGGGACATGCTTTGGCCCATCGCTGCAACTGTGAGACTGTGCCTTCTGGTCATAGCCAGGCACTCTCAATCTAAACCTCACCACAGGGTAATTACCTTACCCACAGGCTCACTGGGATCTCTCAGCTCTCAACACTTAATCACCCACAGTCATGAATGAGAGAATGGGTCAAGGTCCAAGACCTGTTTACCAGGCCCACAATCAAAATGGCCTTCCTATTTGCCCAGCCTTCCCATTTGTAAACTACTCAGAGACCAATGACATAGAAACAAAATTCCCAAAATTCCATACTGCAGCTAGCCTGAGCAGAGTTCCCTAAGCCACAGACAAAATTGGAGCACACTACACAAGTAGATTGTGTCGAATCTGTCAGTACAGGTTCTGACAGATAGGGGCTGTCTCAATAGGGGAAAAACAATGCTCAGTTTGTTCCTACCATACTATCCCTTCACCTCCTCTCTGCCTCAGCCAAAAGTCAGGGTGAAAAAAAATATTTTTCAGGGACTACAGGCTTCCTTGTACTAAAGCTGGACTGTGAAATGACTCAGTTAATTTAAGAAGGCATTTGGAAGAAAGGAGAAAAGAATTTGAACCCAGGAGCCTTCTAATAAACAATCCCAATAGCTGGAATGAGGCTAGGCTCCATATACCTTCCTTGGATGTGTTTTCTAGGCATCTGCAAGCAATGAGGATCTTGCTTTTTCTTTGTCCACTCCCCCAAAAGCATCTCTCCAAGTCCTGCTGGGCTCCAGCTCCCTTCCTTTAGAGGCCTTTGTGCCTGGACCTTTAAAGGGTGGGCTCCAGAGCTCAGCAGGAGCTGAGTGATGCAGGAGGTTGCTAGGATACTGGTAAAGGGCTGCTCTAGAATCCCCTGGTGGGGAGCTGGGAGGGAAAATTTCTGAGCTGGAATTTTTGTCCTTTCTAAGAGCAAAAGTTTATCCTCTACCCAAAGAGGTCAGAGAGGAGGTAAGGAAACTAGAAACTTAGTTGGGAAAAGTTGGGACAATCAGAGATTCAAAGTATTCTTCCTACTTTTCTTCCTCCCACCAATCACCCACTTAGAGCAAGAATGGGGGCTGTATCAAAAGGGAGAGTAAATAAAGAAGGGAGAAGATGAAGAGAAGAGGCAGGAGAGGGAAAAATAAAAAGTCAAATCCAGAGGGTTCCACTCCTCTGGGCTGCATTTTTCATTTTCTCCCACTCTTCTCTTTTTGCATATCCTCACAAGTCTGAAGGAGAAATGCCAAACCTTTAGGATTCACACAAGTAAAAAGTCATACTGCCAACTTTGGTTCTCTACTTCCCAAACTCCCTTTTAGCTGCTCTTGGGTGGCCTGCCATCTGGCTAGCAACATCCCCTTATTTGCCTAGATATAAGTTAATTTGAAAAATGCTTACCCATTTTGCCAGCTAAATTACTGATGGAAGGGCTCAGTCAAGCAACTCCTTTAGCCTAAGGGGCTGTGGGGGGGGCAGAGAAGTGGTAGGGGAAATACCCATCCATTCTGGCACCAGTCAAATCCTTACAGGCCCTAGCACAAGGAGACCATTCAGAACTATGGAACACTCAATGCATACCATATTTTTCCTCATTCTTAGCACAACAAACCCCCACCCACATTCAAGAGTGTGCACCCTCTCCCCTCTACACACACAGAAGGGTGTGCACACACCCACAAACATACTGCCACACACCCTACACACATACATTCCCAAAGGTTCTCTGCCAAGGGTCTGTCAGGCACCCAGAGGTGAAGGTTGCGGCATTTCATGACCCTACTTTGCCATAAACCTGGCTCAAAGACTAGCTTTAGAAAACCCTTCTCACCTTAAAGGGGTAAAAAAAGCAAAAAGCATTCCATTGTTGTAGTCCAGTTTTTTTTCCCACACAGCTAGGTAAAAAAATCTCTTAGGTAAAAGTTAAGTTTCTCCAGACACCAGCAACCAGGTATTTCCTCCCCCACCCCATCACCCATTGATAAATATTTCATTTTCCTTTTCACTTGTCTTTCCAGTTCATCCCCCTCTGATTTCAAGTGCCAATGGGTACCCAAAATCACTGAGTGCAATAACTTGGAGGCCACCTAGTCCAATCATCCCCAAATGGCAATGTTACAGGGAAGCCCAAACACATTGAGAAGGAAAAAAAAATACCCAAGGTCAAATAATCTCTCAAGAGAGAACCCAAGTCTGTAGCCGCCCAGCCTAGAGATTTTCCTGTCCAACATGTCTCAAAACAAAGTGCCCAGCCAAAACATAAGCTTACTTTAGATAATACCACTGGAGCTAAGGGTATGTGTAGGGGCGGGGAGAATCACAAGATTCTCTTTGCAAAGAAACAAGTTCAGTTCGATCCAGCCTCCTCCCAACAAAGGAATCAAAGAGTAAACAAGAATCTTCCCAGATTCCCAAGAATAAGCAAACTTCCCAGATCATGCTTATATCATGGTACCAACAGAATAATATTAATAATAATAATTTTAAAAAGCCTTTTACCCACACGGAGCCAAGAGCACACACCCTGAGGCTCAAAACCTATTTTGACGCCATTAAATAATACTCTCTGTGTTCTGAGATCAGGACAATTTCAAGAGCCCCCTTCACAGCCCCTTTCCCTTCATAATCATTTCCAAAGAGACTGAACAATAAGACGTGGAACTTGACAGCACAATGCCAGCAGATTTGTACATCACACATGAGCAGCCACCCCCATGGGTGTAGGGGTAACATGCGCGTAGACTGTATGCTCCCTGATTCATTGCTACATGGGCCAGAAACAGCGCTTTTTCAAGTCAGGTAAACACAGAATGGAATACCTGCCAATCGGTGGGAGGAGGTAGGGAGAAAAGAAGTATCATGCACACTGACACCAGAGACATTTTTTCCTGGCTTTTCCAAAAGCTTTTTCAGCAGAAAGAAAAATATAAAAATAATAGCAATAATGACAGCAACCACCACCACTACCATATGATACAGAAATCCAAATATATGTCAAAATTGAATGTTGCTTCTAGCTCATGTTTCCCCCAGTTCTCAGCCTATTCCATGCAGACTTTGGGAGGGGGAGATGTTCAAAACTCTTAATTTAGCATGATACATACTTTCATTTTGTTATGGAAATCTTTTAATTAGAGACCTCTGGTCTTTAAAGAACAAGAAAGCAAACAAAACCTACCACTTTATCATTAGCACTAGCAAGTTCTATTTAAAAATGTAGTTCAAGAACATCATTGCAAATAAGATTATTCAAAAGAGGCATATACAAATACTATTATTTCCAAGGTGGGTAAAGAGCTGGCTTATGTTGTTTTTCAGAGGACACACAGAGCAAATCCACAAACTCAAATCCAGGGGTACAATCTTCTTCGGGAAAAGGAACCCAAACAGCTCTTGTCAATATCTCTTCTTGCCAATTCATAAACAGCAAAGAAGGCTTTTATGTCTCTGTCCATAATTCCAAAGAAACTGACATTTAATGCTTTAAGAAATGTTTTAAAGGTGGCTTCTTTCCAAATTGGAAACTGTGAACTAAACCCTGGACAGCAAATTGAGTCAAAGGATACAGTCACCAACTGCCACCTCAACACACCCCACCATATCACTTCTCAAATTCTTACTTCTCATTAGAAACTAAAGAATCATTTTCCTTGAATTCATTCCTTGTTTCATTTCTTTCTTAACATCCAGTGGAGAACTGTCTTTCCTAAGATGTCAAAAATCCATCACGCTCTTCCCACAACCATCCTTGTCCACAAACAAACCCAAATTCACTCCTGATGGCAAGAGAGAATTTTTGACCGAAATTCCTTGACGGAATTTAAAGGTAGTTTCCAAGAAAATGAATTGAAAAAAACACCACGCACAGCAAAGCCACTGTTTAAGGACGCAGATCTTGCTGCGTGAACGTCACATAGATGGAGAATGCACACACACACATGCACACTTAAATAGAATGCATTTCTTTATCAACAATTTTACTCAAGCAATAAGCAACTACATTCACAGGCATATTTAAAAGACAAGACATGACAAAAGATTTAGGGAGAGATAATATACCAACGTCATACATATCACAGCGAGGCCATGTTGAAGCTCAAAACGTTTTCCCCCCTGAGTAAGAAAGCTTGCTCTTTCTTTCCCTGTCTCTGTCTGTCTGTTTCTTTTTTATTCTCGGTGGTTCTCGGGATGAAATCAAAGCGAGAGTTCGCAACAGCTCAGGAAGCTGGACTCCATTCAGCGCGTTCCCAGGAAAAACATAAGTATGACATTGACAAGCAGGAGGACTACAATCACGGCAAAAACAACTACAGTTTGCACATCCAGGGTCATGGTGCAATGCAGAACACTGTAGTGTTCCAAGTGGGGGGCCGGCAGATTGGGAGATGTCAGTCTCTGTTCTGTCAGACTGTCCATACAGCCACCATGCTAGAAAGGAGAGGAGGAAGTCGGATGGTTGGGGAAGGGCTGGGTTTGGCGCCCGAGTTTGGTATGGGGAGGGGGGAATGGGGACAGGGGAGATTGCTTTCCCCCTTCTCAGGATTAAGCTGATTTTTCTTCCCTAGCTGAGAAATCTTAGCTCGCGCTGAAGTCGGCAGAGTCCAGCATTCTCTCTCGGGCGCCAAGCAAAAGGCAAAATCCTGGCTTTTCAAGGGAAAGGCGGGAGGAACCAGTGCGAGGTTCTCCTGCGCCTGCTCGGTTGTCTGTCCGGGCGTGCGTCTGTCCACCTGCCTGGCTACAGGTCAGTCGCGGTCTCCCCTACTCCCTCTAGATCGCTCGCTTTCCTAGTTTCCTCGTTTTTCTAGCCTGTTTGCTAGCTCTGTCCGCGGGGCTCCCGGCTTCCAGCCTCTCATTTAAAACCTGCCTTGCTGGCTCTCTCCCTCTCCTCTCCCCACCCCCCAGCCCGTAGGCGGTGTTTTTATTCACCTAGCGACTGTGGGCGCCTGCGTGAGGAGCTGCCGGAGCTGTTGACAGTCCCCTCGGCCAATAGCAAATGCTGCAGCCCTGCGTTTATCCTCTGGGTGAGGCGGGACTTCAGCTGGCGTGCTAGCCCCGGCAACCAATCAGAGGGCCCAAGCCTTCCCTTCCCCCACCCCCCACTAGCGCGAGCCAATGGCCGCCGGTTCTGGCGTGGGGGTGGGGAGCTTGTTGGGGGTGCGTTGAGGGGGGATGTAGGAAGAGGAAGGGGGAGGGTGCACACAGAAGTGGGAGGAAAGGAGAGGGCGTGGCAGGGAGGGAGGGGAGAAGGAATACAGGGAAGACTAATGGAAGGGGGGAAAGTGAAGGAAAGATGGGAAGGAGGGAGAAGAAATAGGGAACAAGGTGAAGAAAGAGAAGGGTAAAGGAAAATAAGGGAGAAAAAGGTTGAAGAAGAGGGAAAAGGAACGGGAAAAGGGAATGGGTAGGTAGGGAGGAGGCATGCCTTGGCATCCACTTATTATGGAGTCTGGGCCAAGGAGGAAGCAAAGGATTCTTTGGCCACTGCCTAAGTATTTACAGGCAACTCATAATTAGCTATACACATTTAAAAAAAAAACAGTTCTGTTGACAGAACCACAAGGTGCAATGCATAAAAAGAAATGGAGTGCTATTACTGCAACAGTATAGATGAACTTTGAAAATATTATGCTAAGTGAAAAAGCCAGACAAAAAAGGCTTTTGTATGATTCCATTTATATGAAATCTCCATATAATTATGGTTTAATCAAGCTTTTGTTTCACTTATATATAAATATAAATGTGTTAGATTGTGATGTAAAATTTATTTTTTAAAGATTTTATTTATTAAAGAGAGAGACACAGTTGGGGGAAGGCCAGAGGGGGAGAGAAAAGTAGACTACCCACTGAGCATGGAGCTTGACATGGGGCTCAATCCCAGGACCCTGAGATCATGACCTGAACTGGTCAGATGCTTAACCAACCGAGCCACCCAGGCACCCTGTAAAATTTATTTCTTATAACAGGTAATGCCAAAATAGTTTAAAAGCTACTCTGCTAGTTTATGTTGAGACAGACACTAGTGATCAGGACAGTACCATAATGTAAGCAACTAGAATCTTTCTCCTTTTTTTTTAAGTTTTTACTTGAATTCCAATTATTTATTTTTAACTTTGCTTTTTATGTTTTATTTTATTTTTTTATTATGTTATGTTAGTCACCATACAATAGTACCTCATTAGTTTTTGATGTAGTGTTCCATGATTCATTGTTTACATATAATTTAACATAGAGTTAAATTATATAGTTTCAGGTGTACAATATAGTGATTCAACACTTCCATATGTCACCCAGTGCTCATCACAACAGGTGCACTCCTTAATCCCCATCACCTATTTAAGCCATTCTCCCACTCACCTCCCCTCTGGTGATCCTGAGTTTGTTCTCCATAGCTAAGGGTCTGTTTCCTGGTTTGCCCCCCTCTTTGTTCATTTGTTTTGTCCCTTAAATTCCACTTATGAGTTAAAGTGTATGATATTTGTCTTTCTCTGACTGACTCATTTTGCTTAACATAATAGTCTCTGACTCCATCCATGCCATTGCAAATGACAATATTCCCTTCTTTATTATGACTGAGTAATATTCAATTGTGTATGTATACTACATCTTCTTAATCCATTCATCAGTCAATGGCCACTTGGGCTATTTTCATAATTTGGCTATTGTAGATAATGCTGTTATAAACATAGGGGTGCATGTATCCCTTTGAATTAGTATTTTCGTATTCTTTGGGTAAATACCTAGTAGTGCAATTGCTGGATCATAGGGTAGTTCTATTTTTAACTTTGTGAGGACTCTCCATACTGTTTTCCATAGTGACTGCCCCAGTTTGCATTCCTACCAACAGTGCAAGAGGTTTGCTCTTTCTCCATATCCTTGCCAATACCTATTGTTTCTTGTTCCCCTTGCCTTTGAAAGTGCAATTATATCCTATCTCCACTTCATCCTCTATTGACCTTTCAATCCACTGCAGCCTGGCTTTCACTCCCATCATTTCATCAGAAACTAGAACCTCTTATGAATATAAACAAATGACAAAGTTGTTATTAAATGGCATGGCCAATTTTCCATCTTTATTTTCCCTGACTTCTCTCATTCTTGATTCCATTGATGCCTTTCTCCTTCCTGAAATGGTCCCTTTGCCTTGGTGACATCATCCACATGACCTGTCTGGTAATATAGTCTTTACTTCCTGTCTGGGCTCTTCTTCATTCAATCATTTAAGGCCATGATTTCTCATGGTTCTTCTAATCTCAGTTCCCTTATCTTCATTCCACACTTGCACTGAATGGTGGACCCATCCATTCCCAAAGCTTGAACTACCAACTACATTATACACTGATGTACCTCCTTTCAACAAAGTTACTGAACACTAGGGGGAACAAAATCCTTGCCTTCGTACAGCTTACAATTCTCTGCTGATGAGTTCCAGGTTGTTCTCTTGAATTTCCAGAGATGAATCTCCAACTACCTTATGGATATCTCTTCCTGAATATGTCACAAGAACCTCTAACTTGAAACTGAAATCATCTTTTCCCATCCATGCCACCTTCCTCTTTCCCTGAGTTCTCTGTCTTGTAGGATTGTCTCCTTGCAAAAACCCTGGGAGATATCCATAAGTCCTTCTTTTCATTCATCTTGCTTCCAGCCACTCAGTCCTCTAAGTCCTGTTAATTCTCTTCCTCCTTAAACTCTCTCATGTGTCCTTCCTCTGTCTCCTTGCTACCGGTATTTTTAATCAGTTCCTCATCATCTTTGATTCCATTACCATCCATTACTTGGTCTCTTGTGCTGCTCTCTCTCCCCACTTCAGCCTCTATTCTCCTGTCCAAATTATCTGTCTCAATAGCATTTCTGCTCCTATCAATCCTATGATAGATACTATTGATTGGCTGCTCAGGATCTATGTCACCCTCCTTCTAGCGTGGCCTCCTATATTGCTGAAAATCTCAAAATTAAAAACCTACAACAGCCTGTCATTTCTCAGCCTCCTTTGCATCCAGTGTTCTGGATGTGATTTATTTCTGGTAATCATATGCATATGCACAATATTTGGAAGGAGGTAATGACGCAGAAGCCATATTTCTGCTGCTTCTGTTGGCAGGCATAATGATGGAGATTTTAGGGTTTTCTACAGCCATGTTACTTTCCCATAGACCCCAGTGTCTGGTCACTGGCTTTGTGTTTGAGGAACCACAGAATGGGATGATTTTATTTTATTCTATATTATTATTATTATTATTATTATTATTATTAATTTGCCAGTGAAGGTCTAGAAGGCATGATGATACTCTACTCAATAGTTAAGGCAGTGGCAGATTCTTGATTCCTAGACTCAGATAAAGTGGTGTGCTTCCAAAGCCCCTGATGGCTCACTTTCCTGCTTGTGGCACAGAAAGGAGCTCCCCTGGTGTTCTGGTCATTATTCCTGGAAGCCCAGCCGAATGGTTGTCCCTCCAGCCCTTACCCCTATTTTAGAAGCACCTGATTAGAACTCTTTCTACTGAAAATAACTAGAATGATTTAATTTCTGCAGCTGAAGCCTGACTTACATAACTGCTCTGCTTAAAGGCCTTCTATAGGTCCCTACTGCCTTTATGGCAAATGCCATATAATGCCTTGCCAATCTGGTGTCCTTTGGTCTTTCTAACCTCAGATTTCACATATTCCTTCTCATTCTCCACTTTCCAGCTAAACAGAGCCTACCATAGTTGTAACTACCATCAAGTTCTCTTGCCTTAAGAACTATGCAACTGCTGCTATTCTTCCTGAGCCCCCACCTCAAAACTCAAGTCCCACCTCCTCTGGAAGGCTTTCTCTGATGTTCTTGCTTCAGAATTATTCTGGATAATATTCTTCTCTCATAGGGCCCTGTGTTTCCCCTCTTAGAATACTTGTTAAGCTGTATTATAATGTGTGTTTTTTTTTCTTGTTTGTTTGCTGCACTAGACTGTGGAGCTAAAAGGGCAGAGACCATGCCTGTCTTATTCACTGCTTTCTCCCCCAAGCCCAGCACAGTGACTACCACTTAGCAGATGTTTAATAAACATTTGCTGAATGCATGAATGTCTTCTCTTCATCTGCTTGTTTCCACTCAGAGAGTTATATCTTCCAACATAGAAGGTAAGACATGATGAGACCACAGATAAACTCTAGTCTAAAGCTTATGTTCTAGGTAAGAAAACTGAGGCCCAGAGACTGGAAGCAACATGCCCAAGGTTACACAGCTAATTTCTGGCAAAGCAGAAACAAAAACCCCTGTCTCTTGAGTTTCAAAAGCACTTTTGAAAGATTTTAGAACCTGGAATATGAAATTTGATCTCAGCTCCATCCATGTGCAGTTAGCATTCTGAGTGAAGTGACCACCTAACTCTGTTTATAATATCAAAAAAAATTAAACAAGTCCCCCCATATTTCAAGCAGCAGTATCCCCACCCCATAGCCAACACTTCTGCTGACAAGTATCAAGAAATCAGAGAATTTGGGGTATAGCAAAATCCCACTTCCATCCTTCAATCTCTCCTGCAGCATCCCCACTAAATAGTTATCTAGTCTCAACTCTAACACCCACAACAATGAAGAGGTTCTTTTCTCCTAAGACAGACCACTCATCTCTGGCACAATCACAGTTGGCAGAAAGTTCTTCCATTTCTTTCAGCCAGATGTTGTCACCACTTCTACCATAGCCACTGCTGAGAAGCTAATCACCCCATGAGATGGTCTGGAATATAAATGTTCCCAAACTCACACTAAAATTGCTATAAGCACCCAGTGATCTAAAGACCATTCATTAGATAATAATAAACATTTATAAAGTGCTTACTCTATGCCAGGGACTGTTCTAAACCTTTTCCATATATTAACTATAATAATGCTCACAACTACTCTTGAGGTAGATACTATTATTGTTTTTATTTTACAGATGAGGGAAGTGAGGTACAGTGGTTAAATAACTTGCCCAAAGTCACATGGCTAGTCAGTGGTAGAGCCCAGATGAAAATCCAAACAGTCTGACTTTAGAACCTATACTCTTAGACACTGTGCTATATAAATGCTACTAAATAACACATATCCTATCTTTCAACAGAATCTGACAAGATGTCTCTTGGGTCACAGGAATAAACCATTTCAGTGTTCTGATCTGAATCCCAGTAGCCTATCTCCCAGGTGCAAGTCTTAAATCTCTGCCTTCTCTTGGGGAAAAACCAATGTGTGTTGTCTTTTGTCTCTCATAGTTCAAATAGCTCCCAAAATCACACTTCTTCCAGAAAGTACAACCAAGGCAAGTTCCACATTTTATCCTGATCCCTCTGCTACTCACTTATTGCCATTCAACCCCACCCCAGCTGCCCGATAATCTCCAATGCTTGCCACAGAGAGTCTGAAGACATTAAATCCTGTATGTTCATTGTCTTGGCTACTGATATGACTAGATGCTTTTGCACATTTGTACATGTCCACCCTATTTATGAGAATCAGCTCCTTGAGGACAAAGACTCCTGGTTAGTTCAATTATTCAGCACAGAAATCACTGCTCCTTCAAAATCAGTTAACTGCAATAAACACTTATTCTTTTTATTATTACTATTAATCTGTTTTTATTAAATAAACTCTATCCCAATGTGGGGCTCAAACTCATGACCCTGAGGTCAAGAGTTGCATGCTCTACTGACTGAGCCAGCCAGGTGCCCAAATAAGCACTTATTCTGACAGAAAAGAAGTACAGAGATGCTCTCAGGAAGCTTACAGTCTAGTGGGAGACATAGTCACACACATAATTTCTATGTCATACAGTAAAGTGTCCTAAGCATAATCAGATAATGAATAAAGTTGTTGATAACTATAGAACAAATTATTGAATTTTATACTCAAAATGTAAATAAAAGTTCATTTCCTCCCAACTTCCCTACCTAAGAGTCCTCTCTACACTATGTGATGAGGTAGGGAGAATGGAATGAGAAGGATTCACCTACTTTGGGCACACATGGTGCTGGATCTTTCAACATACCAAATTTTTTAATCCTCCCCAGAAGCCTGAAAAGAAGGAATTGTTATCACTACTTTAAAAAGTAAGAAACTAAGGTTCAGATGTTTACATCGACTTATAGCCATACAAGTAAGATATATTACCAAAGCTGACTACCTCTGATGAGTTCTGTCCGGCAGCTGCTGGAATATTTTCAGTAACAGGAAGCTCACTCTGAAGCTTTCAAAGCCATTATTTGTTTTGAGCTAAAATTCAGTGGTTTCAACCATTTGTTAGAATACTATCCTCTGGGCCATACAGAAAAAGCCAAGTACTAAACAATAGTACTCTTAAAACGTTTCAAGATATCTATCATGGGTTCAAACTCTGATTCTTCCTGAATAACCCCCACCCCCGTATACACAAGCACATGAGTGCACGCATGTGCGTGCGTGGGCGTGCGTGTGCGTGCGTGAACACACACACACACACACACACACACACACACACAATCACTTATTCTCCAAGATAAACATGATCATTTCTTTTAAGCTCTTCCTTGTGGCATGGTTTGCAACCCTCCCCAGGCTGGTTGCTCATCAGTTTGTCCAACATACCTCAGAACACATATCCAGGTGGGAGTGACAAAGGGGAATGGGAATATCATCTCCCTTATTCTAAACACTAGTCCCTAGGAAGAGCTACCTGTGAGCTCATATTCACCTAAAATATCCGACGCTCATGTGTGCTGCTGTGCTCCCACCATGCCTTGTGAAGCTCATGGCAAAGTGAAAAACACAGTGGGTAAGAAGTTAAAAATTTCAGAAGTAAGTCCAGCCTCTGCTTCTTGGTAGCTATTCAACCTCAAACAAGTCTCTTAACTTCCTTAAAGTTCAAAAAGCTATGACTTGTTTTCAGTTGTAACTTAACATAAAGCACTGTTTTAAAATTTCAGCTGCCCTACTGAAGGTGGAAGCCATGAAGTTCGTACCAAGTAAGGTAGCCTGAGGAAAGGGTGATGAGTGATTTGCTTAAGTTAAAGAATAAGGATGCATAGAACTGTTTGGTTGTGAAGGATAGAATTTTAGGGGAAGATCAGACTTAGGGTTAAGAATTTGACTCTGTCTGAAGACTTTTCTCCTAGCTCTCTGTAAGTTTAGCTCTTTCATCTTTTCAAAGGAATCTTTCCCTGACCACCCTCTTTGAAACTGTACCACTGCATCACTATCCTATTATGATTTTCTTTCTAGTCCTTTCACTATATGAAAAGTTATATAATTATTTGCTTATTGATTTATTATCTCCCTTTATAAACTATAAGCTCCATGAAGGCAGAGATCATTTTTTTCATTGCTGTATCTCCAGCACATAGAGCAGTACTTGGCATTCAACAAATATTTTTTTAATGACTGAATAGCTAAATGAATGAATAAATGAATGAGTGAATAAAAGGATAACTCTGCTGACTCACGATGTTGGATGTAAAGGAAATGTGTCATGGAAAGTATTATCTACTGCAGCCTGTGAATACGAATGTTCCAGGTACAGGCTTAGAATTTCAGACCTCTTTGGTTTTCTGTTCCTGGCTGGCAAAAATTCCACTTTAAACCACTACCCAGAAGCCCTTCCCTCAAGAATCACTGCCTACACCAACCTCATGTGGCCAATGACTAAATACATATTTTAAGAAATACCTAGGAACAGCAGTTTCCTCCTGTTCATTTACATGGATTTATCTCAGGCCTATTTTGTAGGGGGTGAGGGGCCAAGGGAACTTATTTCATTTCTATTTCAAGTAAGCCAGCAGACCAGACAACCTGCCTGTATTCAGGGTAGAAAGGACTGGTTGGAAAAGATAAACAAGGGTCTAAAAGCCCTTTCAGGGCTCCTGGGTGACTCAGTGGGTTAAAGCCTCTGCTTTCGGCTCAGGTCATGATCTCAGCGTCCTGGGATCGAGGCCCGCATCGGGCTCCCTGCTCAGCGGGGAGCCTGCTTCCTCCTCTCCTTGTCTCTCTGCCTGCCTCTCTGCCTACTTGTAATCTCTCTCTCTCTCTGTCAAATAAATAAATAAATAAATAATCTTAAAAAAATAAATAAAAGCCCTTTCAGAGGAAGTACAATGCTTTCCAATCAGGTTCACATCTGTCTGAGGCAGCAAAACCCAATAGTGCATACATTTAAGACTGGTATGAGCAGTGAATGCTACCCCTAGTATCAGGCCCAGTAGTTTTGGAGCTTAATCTCCGAGACAGTTCCATTTTGGGAACTCATGACTCATTCAACCAGCTACCCGCTCTGATCCCATGTCCAAATTATATATTTATGGGCTTCATTTATACAGTAAACTACTGTACAGACACCAAGCACTCATCATCAAGTTAATTAATTAATTAAGTTAATAAGTTAATTCTGCCAATTGTTGGTTGTGTGACCCGGAATAAGATACTTAATATCTTTTTTAAGTTTTTATGTTAATTCTAGTTAGTTAACATACAGTGTTATATTAACTTCAGGTGTACAATATAGTGAGTCAACAATTCCATAAATCAACTGATACTCATTATGAAAAACCCACTCCTTAATCCCCATCACCTATTTAAGCCTATCCCCCCATCAACCTCTCCTCTGGTAAGCATCAGATAGTTCTCCATAGTTAAGAGTCTGCTTTTTGTTTTGTCTCTCTTAATTTCCTTTGTTCATTTATTTTGTTTCATAAATTTAACATATGAGTGAAATCATATGGTGTTTATATTTCTCTGACTTATTGTACTTAGCATTATATTCTCTAGCTCCATGCATATTGTTGCAAATGACAAGATTCCATTATTTCTTATGCCTGGATGATATCCCAGTGTGTGTGTGTGTGTGTGTGTGTGTGTGTGTGTGTGTGTGTGTGTACACATTTGTTGAGGATTTTTGCATCTATGTTCATTAGGTATATTGACCTGTAATTCTCTTTTGTAGTGGTATCTTTATCTGGTTTCGGTATCAGGGTAATGCTGGCTTCAAAGAATGAATTTGGAAGTTTTCCTTCTTTTTTATTTTTTAGAATAGTTTGAGAAGAATAGGTATTAAATCTTCTTTAAATGTTTGGTAGAATTCACCTTTGAAGCATTCTGGTCCTGAACTTGTGTTTGTTAGGTGATATTTGATTACTTAGGCAATTTCCTTGCTGGTAATAGGTATGTTCAAATTCTCTATTACTTTCTGTTTCAGTTTTGGTGGGTTATATGCTTCTAAGAATTTATTCATTTATTCTAGGTTGTCCAGTTTGTTGGCATATAATTTTTTATAACATTCTCATAATTGTTTGTATCACTGCTGTGTTGGTTGTTATTTATCCTCTATCATTTGAGATTTTATTTGAGTCCTTTCTCTTTTTTTCTTGATATGTCTGGATACGAGTTTATCAATTTTATTGATTTTTTAAAAGAACCAGCTCCAGGTTTCATTGATCTCTTCTATTTTCTTAAATTTCTATGTCATTTATTTCTGCTCTAATACTTATTATTTCCTTACTTCTAATTTTTTTTATTCTTTGCCCCAGGGGTACAGGTCTGTGAATCATCAGGCTTACATCTTTCACAGCATTCACCATAGCACAAACCCTCCCCAATGTCCATAACTCATCCACCCTATCCCTACCCTCCCACCCCCCAGTAACCCTCAGTTTGTTTTGTGAGATTAGGAGTCTCTTATGGTTTGTCTCCTTCCCCATCCCATCTTGTTTCATTATTTTTCCCTCCCTAAACCCCAGGACTCCCCACCCTGACTCACAAGTCCCTCATATCAGAAAAATCATATGATAATTGTCTTTCTCTGATTGACTTATTTCGCTCAGCATAATACCCTCCAGTTCCATCCACGTTGTTGCAAATGGCAAGATTTCGTTTCTTTTTTTTTTAAAGATTTTATTTATTTATTTGACAAAGAGAGAGAGATGGCAAGTAGGCAGAGAAGCAGGCAGAGAGAGAGGAGGAAGCAGGCTCCCCGCCGAGCACTGAGCCAAAAGTGGGCCTGGATCCCAGGACCCTGGGATCATGACCTGAGCAGAAGGCAGAGGCTTTAACCCACTGAGCCACCCAGGCACCCAAGATTTCGTTTCTTTTGATAGCTGCTTAGTATTCCATTGTATATATATATATACCACAACTTCCTTATCCATTCATCTGTTGATGGACATCTAGGTTCTTTCTATAGTTGGCCTATTGTGGGCATTGCTGCTATAAACATTCGGGTGCACGTGCCCCTGAGGATCACTACCTTTGTATCTTTAGGGTAAATACCCAGTAGTGCGATTGCTGGGTCGTACGGTAGCTCCATTTTCAAATTTTTGAGGAATCTCTACACTGTTTTCCAGAGTGGCTGCACCAGCTTGCA